>OZ025263.1:11127314-11291282 GCA_964019135.1 Arenicola marina
TGACCGACCCCCCGCCCACCACGGCGCCCATGACCGACCCCCGCCCACCACGGCACCCCTGAGCGACCCCCCCCCCACCCACCACGGCGCCCCTGACCGACCCCCCACCGACCACGTCGCCCCTGACCGCCCCACCCGCCCACCACATCAGCTCTAACCGACCTCGCGGCCACCACAGCGCCCCTGACCGACCCCCGCCCACCACGGCGCCTCTGACCGACCCCCCACCCACCGCGTCGCCCCTGACCGACCCCCCCACCCACCACGTCGCCCCTGACAGACCCCCACCCACCACGGCGCCCCTGACCGACCCCCGCCCACCACGGCACCCCTGAGCGACCCCCCCCCACCCACCACGGCGCCCCTGACCGACCCCCGCCCACCACGGCGCCTCTGACCGACCCCCCACCCACCGCGTCGCCCCTGACCGACCCCCCCACCCACCACGTCACCCCTGACAGACCCCCACCCACCACGGCGCCCCTGACAGACCCCCCGCCCACCACCTCGCCCCTGACAGACCCACCCGCCCACCACGTCGGCTCTGACCGACCTCCCACCCACCACGGCGCCCCTGACCGACCCCCCGCCCACCACGGCGCCCCTGACCGACCTCCCACCCACCACGGCGCCCCTGACCGACCCCCCACCGACCACGTCGCCCCTGACCGCCCCACCCGCCCACCACATCAGCTCTAACCGACCTCGCGCCCACCACAGCGCCCCTGACCGACCCCGCACCCATCGCGTCGCCCCTGACCGACCCCCCGCCCACCACGGCGCCCCTGACCGACCCCCGCCCACCACGGCACCCCTGAGCGACCCCCCCCCCCCACCCACCACGGCGCCCCTGACCGACCCCCGCCCACCACGGCGCCCCTGACCGACCCCCCACCCACCGCGTCGCCCCTGACCGACCCCCCCACCCACCACGTCGCCCCTGACAGACCCCCACCCACCACGGTGCCCTGACCGACCCCCCGCCCACCACCTCGCCCCTGACAGACCCACCCGCCCACCACGTCGGCTCTGACCGACCTCCCACCCACCACGTCGCCCCTGACCGACCCCCCGCCCACCACGGCGCCCCTGACCGACCTCCCACCCACCACGGCGCCCCTGACCGACCCCCGCCCACCACGGCGCCTCTGACCGACCCCCCACCCACCACGGCGCCCCTGACCGAGCCCCCGCCCACCACGGCGCCCCTGACCGACCCCCCACCCACCACGGCACCCCTGACCGACCCCCGCCCACCACGGCGCCCCTGACCGACCCCCCGCCCACCACGGCGCCCCTGACCGACCTCCCACCCACCACGTCGCCCCTGACCGACCCCCGCCCACCACGGCGGCTCTGACCGACCCCCCACCCACCACGGCGCCCCTGACCGACCCCCCACCCACCACGGCGCCCCTGACCGACCCCCCACCCACCACGGCGCCCCTGACCGACCCCCCGCCCACCACGGCGCCCCTGACCGACCTCCCACCCACCGCGTCGCCCCTGACCGACCCCCGCCCACCACGACGCCTCTGACCGACCCCCCACCCACCACGGCGCCCCTGACCGACCCCCCACCCACCACGGCGCCCCTGACCGACCCCCCACCCGCCACGGCGCCCCTGACCGACCCCCGCCCACCACGGCGCCCCTGACCGACCCCCCGCCCACCACGGCGCCCCTGACCGACCTCCCACCCACCACGGCGCCCCTGACCGACCCCTCACCCACCACGGCGCCCCTGACCGACCCCCGCCCACCACGGCGCCCCTGACCGACCTCCCACCCACCACGGCGCCCCTGACCGACCCCCCGCCCACCACGTCGCCCCTGACCGACCCCCCACCCACCACGGCGCCTCTAACCGACCCCTCACCCACCACGGCGTCCCTGACCGACCCCCGACCGACCAAGTCGCCCCTGACCGACCCCCCACCCACCATGGCGCCCCTGACCGACCCATCCGCCCACCACGGCGCCCCTGACCGACCCATCGGCTCACCACGTGTTCGCTCCTCCTCCCCCAGGTCGCAGCAGTTCGGCGCCATCGACGACCCGGACAGCGTCATCTCTGAGATCATGGACGAGATGAACTACGGCGGCACGGACTACGGCGCCGAGGACATCGCCGACATTAACGTCAACGAGTTCCTCAGTCTGCAGAACGTCAGCAGCTACGCCGTCAACAACTGAGGCGGCCAAGCCGAGACCACAATACAACCAGCCTTCCAGCCACCCAGCCAGCCACCCAGGCAACCAGCCAGCCAGTCAACCCGCGAGGTACCCAGCTGGCCTGCTTAGCAACCAGCCAGCCAGCCAGGCAACCAGCCAGCCAACCAGCCAGCCAGCCCGCGGGGTACCCAGCTGGCCTGCTTAACAACCAGCCAGCCAGCAAGCCAGCCCGCGGGGTACCCAGCTGGCCTGCTTAGCAATCAGCCAGCCAGCAAGCCAGCCCATGGGGTACCCAGCTGGCCTGCTTAGCCAACCAGTTATGTGACCCGCTAACCCTGCTAGGCAACCAGCCAGTTAGCTGGATAACCTGCCAGTTTACCTGGGTATCCACCCAGCCAGCCATTTGCTGTTTTCTGTTGTGGTGGTAACATAGATTAGCGGTCGAGTGTGATTCCAGACTCCTGGCCACGTGATGACGCAGTGTGGTCACGTGACGCTGCTGTAAGCCCGTCATAAGGTCGGCCGCAGACGTGTGATCACGTGGTCCCGCCATGACGTCAGTGTGCGCACGTGCGCGTCATGGGCGACGTGACTACGTAGTTTAGGTTTACGATGTCAGCAGAATGTGGGGAACGAGAGGGGAAGGGAGCGAGGGGGGATGAGTGTTGAGTAGTGGATCGTCATCCACTGGCTGTTGTCAAAATAGTTTTAGATCAGTACATTTTTTTATCCGTCGCCACAACGCGACATGGTCTGAAATGTGTTTAAGCAAGAGACGCAGCGGCATATATATATATATAAATATATATATATATATATGCATATATGGTTTATATATAGATCAGTATAATTTTTGCAAAGAATTCCCGTAATAGCCACATTCTATCACCAGTGAGGTAGGCATTGTAAGGATGGAACGACACTGATGATTAGGATTAAGGATAGAGTGTTAGATAGAAGCCTGTGTGTTAACACTGTCGAGATTAAACCAGAGTGCTCAATCCAGGGTGGAGCGCTCTCTCTTGTAATAGCGTGGAAAGCGATAAATCTTAAAGATTATGTGCTGATTAATCTTAATAACGTAGTAATCTTTGTAGAGCTGATTACGTCTCAACAAATTATGTCATAACCGGAGTGATTTGTGGGTAATAAAACACTGGATATGTAATGTTACTTCAAAGTGAAGTCCCTCGTTTATTATGGCCACATAACGATGGAATTGTACAATTTGAACGTAGGAAGATGTGAAAGATGTTTCGATTCAGCTAAATAACTCTTTCTTCGTTTCCATGTAACAGTGGGTGCATTTCTTCGGTAGTACAGATATGTCCCTGAGGTAAACTGAATACGCGGGTTTTCCGTTTAATATGGTGAAAACCATCACTTCATGAACATGATGACGTAACGGTGACGTCATTATAGAGCACCCTTGGGGTTTTCCAAAGCCAAAATCTGGAGCCGTTGACTTCGTCCTGTGGAGAAATCGCAGATTAATTGCGGGAGAAAGTTGCTTACGAGCACGCCCCGTGTTTGCCATGACGTTTCTACAAAGGATTACGTGTTGCCAAAGGCTGGTTGGACTCGTGCATTGCGCCCTGATAACTTGTTGACAAGATACGCCATGTGGCAGTTTATAAATGTGGACAAATTACGTTTTAACACTGCTTTGCCTTGGTTTATACCGTAATACCTGTTCTAGGTTCTTCGTCTTCTGCGAGCGTTGTCAGGTCACCAGCCATGCGTTATATACCATGTTGTAAACTTACCTGACGCCTATTTAGTCATTATTCTATGTATGTATAGTTTTATCGTATTATTTAATCTTGGATTTGCGTAGATTGCTTTTTGCTATGTTACCTCTTAGACACTGATTTTGTTTCGGGATACATTTTTGACAGTATTTTGATTATGCAGGGATCTGTAGGTAATCACTCATTGTCCGTCACGTGGCTGGTCCGAAGTGAAATACTGCTGGACCTTTTTAGCAGAAGAACTTGAGCCCTTGTTAGCAGGGGTTTACCTCATCTTGTTCACCATCCCCGTGTCTTTTTATCTAGCGTTCTAAGAGCTTTATTTGCTGTTAATTTCTTTCTTGTTGTATGTTGATTTTTCTGATGTCCCGGTCTGTAAGTGTCGTGTTCTTTGGTAAACGATTGGAACAGGTCCAGAGTAATGTGTTCCTTGTGGGAGAGCCAAAAACCAATAGGGAACTCCTCACATGACAACCTTTGGGGACCGCTGAAACGTTGCTGTTAACTATAGTAAAGAATTAAAAACATGAGGAATTATATTGTTCGTAATAGGAATGAACCATGGATGTTTATGCCACTGTTGTGAATATTCACTCCAAACTGGGTCGAAAAACTGCCCGAAACAATGAAAGGACACTTAGGTCATAGTAGAGTCGTTTTCTGGACTTTTTTTGGTGGGTGATAGGAAAGGAAACGTGACCGGTAATATTTTTGTATTAATACATTTCTGATTAGTTCTTATTGATTTCCGCATTGCCTTGCATGGCCATAACATATGCTATCTAAGCTTTTCGAATCAGTGCATGTGTAAGATGCAACCGGTGTCAATCTTTGTAGTGGATTTTATGGCGTTGAATTTGTGTATGTTTGTTTTAATACTGTAGTTTATTATTACTGCTTCGCTGATCTGCTATCCGAAGGCTTCGGTATTATGTAGATAATCAAGCAAAGATTACTTACACCATATCATGACAAAAATTTGCCTTGTATTAATAAAACAACAGTTATTGTGAATAATGTCGTTGGCATCTGACTGCAAATTAGACGACTTTTAGGTAGTCTCCTCTCTTAGGTAGTTTAAACTACGTGTTATTCGTTGTTTCGGTTGATTGACTTGTGCACTGCCTGAACTTATGGTGTCAACAATATTAAAGATGAAATCCACAAAGACCAAAATGTATTTATGAATCGGATTTTCAGTTCTCTTTTAGATGTCGCGCATTCTATCTACAATGGCTTATCTCACTTGAAACAATGCGCAGGTCACTTGCGCATTTGGGTGACATTTGGCCCCGTTGTGCCTGCTGATTGTACAAACCGGTTTTTTGGCAGTGTAAACTAGATGTCATCGAGCTTGTTATATACCTCTGGTGTCTTATGAAATGGATGGAGCCCGGTCGCTTGTGTTGTGAGAGTGGGAGGGGGACACAGTAAGCATACGGCCTGTATCTGGTACGTCTGATTCGATATCTCAAGTGTGCCGTATTCTTTGCAATATTTTCGCATTGCCAGTGGTTTCCACACTGCGTTTGGCGGTCATGTGGACCTTCCGTTTGGCGGTCATGTGGACCTCCCGTTTGGCGGTCATGTGGATCTCCCATTTGGCGGTCACGTGGATCTCCCATTTGGCGGTCATGTGGATCTGCCGTTTGGCGGTCATGTGGATCTCCCATTTGGCGGTCATGTGGACCTCCCGTTTGGCGGTCATGTGGATCTCCCGTTTGGCGGTCATGTGGATCTCCCATTTGGCGGTCATGTGGATCTCCCGTTTGGCGGTCATGTGGATCTCCCGTTTGGCGGTCATGTGGACCTACCGTTTGGCGGTCATGTGGATCTCCCGTTTGGCGGTCATGTGGATCTCCCGTTTGGCGGTCATGTGGATCTCCCGTTTGGCGGTCATGTGGATCTCCCCAAACATATCTCACTTTGACAGTGTTCTTCACACTGATATCTCACTTGGTGGTGGTCTTAATTGTCATGTTCTTCGGTTGTGACTTTAGCCAAGGATATGCACACGTCACTTTTGGCAGTGTGCCCCTCCCTTCCTTACCATTATTATCCACTGGGTCAATCAGAGACTGCCATCCCGCGCTCTGCTAACCCTCTCTATTGGCTGCAGCGAGACTACGTAAATGTAAGCCAAAGTCTCTTCATACGCCTGTGCTGACTCAGCATGTGCTGTCGCCTCGTTTATCCATGTCGGTGACTTTCTTGAGAGTTGGAGAGTTCGTGCATCTAATGGTAGTGTTTACTTGTCTCCGCCATCCCGGCGTTCAACAGCAGCTCCCTCGCAATGTCATGTCTGGTACCAACGACAGATACCCCCCCCCCCTCATTTTGAATGCAATTAAAACGGCTTACACTAAATTGTTACTGTGCTGGGAATAAAGGAACTTTTGATTTGCGCCTTTCTTATGTGTAGAACGATTCCAAGATGCCCTACTTCCCCCTTCCCCCGAGGAATTTCCCATAAGCGACCTTCACTAACAAGTTTAAGTGGAAGTTTATGTTGCGGTAAGCGCTTTTGAAAGTGATTTAGATAACGTCTTTCCACAGGCTGTCAGTCTAAGGATGAACATCTTGTGTCTGAATTCCTCTGCTGATGGCCAGGGTATAGTAAAGGCTAGATCTTTTTATTTGAACTGTTCAGTAATAAACGTGCATTAATCTCATATGGCTTGTGTAATTGTATAAAACATATTGTTGATATTTTGTTAACATGATGTATTAAAGTACATTAAAGGTATACAAGAATTTATTTGTTGTTTTTCGTGACTTTTAATTATAAACTCTTATGAATGCTTAACCTTTTGTGTGTTCATGGCGTATAGATCTAGCTACGAATAGGAAGCAATAGTCCTACTATTAGGTATTTATAGTCATGTGAGTAATTTAATGTCGACATAAAGACACGATGGATGGAGGCCAACCAACATAATAACCTACATCATACTATAGGCCTAAGCCTACACATTGGAAAAAATAACCATTTTTATGAAAATCAAATTTTACTCAATGATCATGGCACCCTTCGTGCAGCAAATATATACATGGATGGACAAGTGCAAAACCACTACAAGATTTAGCTTATATGGGTAAATATGTACATAAACTAGTGTTCCGGGCCCAGAAACAAGTTATGTGGGGGGTTGCGATCACGGAGATGTATCTGTACAAGTGCACAAATAAAAAACTTGTGGTTGGGGGGGGGTCGCTGGTTATCTTGTGAAATACGATTAGCTGAAATGCGTAGACGAAAGCGGACTTTTTATGGTTTGCTTTAGCAATAGAATAAATCGTAAGTCTAGTTCGCTAAATACGTGTACGAAATACTCTGCTTCCTTATAAAGGGGAAAGAGTAGCTTTTGGTATTATTTCGGTATTTAGATACTGCGGTGTAACGGTTAGATGTTCCGCCAAGCGGAAGCTGACTAATTTCGTTCCGAATGTCGATAGGAACGTCTTTGGTATTTTATCAGTTTATTGGCTTTAGGCCTGGTCATTACTTTTTCGATAGCACAATCTGAAGGTCTTGCTAGCGCTTTAGCTGCAAGCCAAGAAGTCCTCAGATTCCTGATTATGTAGAGAGAATACCGAACACTTTCACAAAGGTAAATGATGTGCCATCTGATCGTTAACCTGGTCAGCCTGTTAACTGGCCTTTAATGCCAATAATGGGCCTTATAAGTTATACCATTCCAGGACGGACCACGGTTTTTTGCGTCATGCGTCACCATTGCGTCACCATTCCAGGACGGACCACGGTTTTTTTGCGTCGGGCCAATAGGAGAAGGCTATGAGGCCTGGGATGCGCCGCGACAAGCTAAATAAGAACAGGTTAAACGACTCAACAACTGCCACGGAGCGCCAACCCCCACTTCAACTCCTTGTATTTGTAAAACTAATGGCTGAATCTCTAAATCAGTCACCTACCTGCCTTTCACAAACCTTTGTGAAACATTTGCATCTACTTTTGAAGCATGACCTAAGCTTACCACTATTTAATGTTACAAGGCGACTTTTGACGCTCGCCAAGCACATTTACTCAATTAGCCGGTTTTGGGTGTAGGAATTTCATAACTCTGGCACTAGGGGCGCTGTTTCATTTCTCATACTCCACCATAGAGGAAGTTGTTGTAGTACTCTTGTGCAAACTTATACCGGTAGTGCTAGTAGCTGCATATGAGATATTTTAATAGTGACGATGCAGGTTGTTGAATAATATGTGGAGTCAAAGGCGGGAATAACCATCAGTTGACGCTCTGTGGCAGCCGTTGAGTCGTATAACCTGTTCTTATTTAGCTCATCTTGGCGCATCCCACTCCTTCAGCATAGCCTTCTCCTATTGGCCTGACACAAAAAAAAATATGGGACGGACAGGCAGCCTAAGTCAGACATTAACCACCCAACTCCCCACACCTTGCTCAACACAAACTTTATCCCTCAACCCCAAAACTCCGGTCAAGCGGTCAAAGCTCCCTGCCGTCAAACTGAGTATAAATCAAACAATTTACCTGTTCATTGCTGTTCAGGATATTTTTGAAATGGCGTATTACTCTAGTGACTTTAACTCAGGTTTTCACATATGAAGATATTATAAGGATTACAGGTTGTACACTTGTATAGCTAACAACCATTTGCAATCTTGTACCTATCAGAATCACTGAATCTTATGCTAAGGTTTTATTCATTCCTGCCAAAGATAACCTAAACTGCCATATCTGCATTTCTTGCATATATGTGGTACATAATAATATTCATTTTGTATGTTCACTGAAACTGTAAGAGAAATTTCTGAAGTGGATTTTCAGTCTACCCATAGCTATTAGATCTAATCATTAGGTATAAAATTTGTTACAGATCAATTTATTGATCAGTTTCAAATCATAAAAAATGAATTTGGCTCTACCAAACTTGGTCTTCACATGAACTAGACAAAGCAGCCTAGACCAAAATATGCAAAGTGTGAAATAAGTATGTCATCGCTGTGAAGATGCAGGTGGCTGTAAGACTGCCTACGAATACCACCCAGTAATTGCACTGATGAAAATAGTAACAGTACCCATTATCACTCATTACCCATGTGTTTCTTAAGATGAGTGTATCAATGTCAGGATCTTGATATAGGGTATTAGCCAGAGACCTGCCTACCCGCCGGATGGGTGGGCAGTTTCAATTTTGGCGGGCAGATTTTAAGTTTGGTGGGTACTCAGGTGCTGTTTACCCACACAGAAAGGGCATTTTGGTCAGGAGGTTAAGAAAAAGAACTCAATTTTATAGGAACACCTCTTTTTACCGCCCAAAATTGTGGTACAGTGTCAATAAATATGATATGTATATAGTGTTGCTTGTTTGGCTTTATCCTGTATTAAAATGGTTTAAATCAGGGCCCACCTTTTTTGGAAACACTGATTTATCACAGACAGGATTTGAAAACAATTATCCAGAGTTGTCTTCAAGGAATCTCAGTTTCGTGTTCAAGTAAATGACTTATCTGCAACTTTTCAGATTATAAATTATAGTTACAGACATTGAATGGCTAGGTGCTTTGTTGTTACCGTGGTTACGAGTGTGCCTGTTTCACTGCAGACGTTGCCACCGCTGCGGTCGCCTGCGGAGTGAGATGGAGACAAGGGTGCAGGACGACCGAGACTTCGGGTCGTGGCACGCCAGGCGACCCCTCGCTGCCGTCGTCACCCCGACCACCACGCCTACTGACTCCCCTCAGCAGTCTCTCCTCCGCCATGGGGCGGCAGCACCAGCGGCGAGGGCGGGGGGTCCACGCAGGGAGGGCTACGAGGCGTGCGCCGACGGCCAGCTCGTGTCCTCCCCCTCCGGGGATTCCTTCACGGCGCCCAGGGGCTACTCCCTAAAGCAGGAGGACTTCCTCCCGGCCGGCAAGCCCGCCGCTGCGTCCCCGACCCCCGCCAGCCCGCCTCGGGGACATGTGGGAATGGCGCCCAGTCCCGTCGTCGGGCATCCGCCGCAGGGCGCCACCTGCCCGTTAGAGAATCGCGACGCAATGTCCTTGACCTTCCACACGCACAACAGGCCCGTGAAGCGCACGCAGCACGGGCACGGGCACCACAAGAAGGCCAGTCACCGGGAACACATCCCCTTGGTTGCCGCCGCCGGCAGCAGCAGCTTCGGGGATCAGATCCGTGCCAGTCCCCTGCCGGCTTCACCCCCGGGCGACGACGCTGGGGGGCGTGCCAGCCCCGGGGAGGCGTCCCCGGGGGAGGAGACCCCCCCGGAGGACGGGGTAACCCCGGCGCTCCTCACACCGGAGCAGCCGACCCCGACAAGTCGAACCTCATTGGACGGTAACCCGAGCAATCGGTGCGTCACGATGACAGGGACGATAAAGAGGGGCCAAAAGCTGCGCGACACGGTGGAGGTCCAGCTGCAGATGACTCAGGACGAGTTGAACCGGATGCAGCGCAGCTTCACGGTGGCCGCGGAGGAGAAGAAGGGCGGCAAGTGCGGCTGCGGGGCGCGCGTAGGTTTACACGTACTAATCTTCTCCATTCTGTTTTGGCCGCTGGGCCTGCTGGTCTCGCTCTGCATGTCCTTCTACGTCGGTACCATGTGCTGGTACAACCTGTACTTGTACCTCAGCGAGGAGAAGACTGTGTGGCATCGGATCTTCCTCTGCCCGCTGCTCATTTTGTTCTACCCCGTACTGATCGTCCTCTCGGCGTTTTGCATCGCTATCT
Source organism: Arenicola marina (assembly GCA_964019135.1). Lineage (NCBI taxonomy): Eukaryota > Metazoa > Annelida > Polychaeta > Arenicolidae > Arenicola > Arenicola marina. Next base: position 11,137,957 of record OZ025263.1, read on the forward strand.
ACGCCGCCTTCGTGCAAATATCCTGGTTCTTCTCCAGCTGGCTTAAAGAAGTGCGAGACTTCGACAAAGGATTCTACGGATGGCTCTGCAACAAGCTGCACGTACCCGAGTGTTCGCCTTACGAGATTGTCATCCTCAACGAAGGTCAAGGTCAAACAATCGCCATGCCGCAGTCGTTAGAAGAGGGCAGTCCTAAAGCAGCAGTATGATGAGATGCGGTTTTGGTGTGTGTTTCATTTTATTATTGCTATGTGTTTATTGATAGCTGCGGAATAGCCGTATTATTAACACAAGACGTACCAGTTACTTGTCATTTGATTTCTTCTTTCTATCAGGAATGGCCCTGTTGAGAGTCCGTGGGGAAACACCACTTGAAGTAGCCGTAGCAAACGAGTGCAATGTCTGTCGAAACATAAAGTTCTTTTGCTGTCTGTCTGTCAAGTCGTCTTGGTAAGATGATTTTTATTGATATTAAGCTTTTGCTTAAAGTCGTCCACACTATAAATATTGATCAACCAGATCAGTACAGGTGACTTTCTCGTTGCATTTACCTATTTTACACTGTGAGCTATTGAAAAGCATCATTTTTTGTGTTGAGCAATCGATACGAGTTATAGTCGTTAACTTTCGGGCCGGCAGTGTGCCAGGTCAGTGCAAGTGTGCATGTTTCTCGTTATACATCATGGAGTTGCCTAGTTTGTACGGTGATGTAGCGAAATTCGTCAGTGATGTTGAGAGCTCGATGTGAGTTATAATCATACAATGTCCGGATTGCCTTCTGATACTTCCATTGTGAAGTGCGGTAATCTAAACCACCATAGTGTTGTATTTATCAAGGGGGACTTCAATGACATAAATCATGCCTTGGGACCCGCGTGTTGTGCTAACCGCCAGCGTCTGTGTCTCTAGACCACAAAACAGACATTTACTGTTATGGTAACAGTTTGTACGCGGTCTCGAAATGAAAACTTTACCCAATAAAAGCACTTATACAATGCTGAACACCTTAATGTATATTTATTGAGTTGACTTATCACGCCAGATAAGCTGTGACTTTGTGCCACTAGGATGACGTCACCGTGGGTGCTTTAATACGTGCGCAAAGATATATGTACGCGCGTTCGGTGTATAATGTTCCGCAATAGAATAGGTACGGGTGCTATGTGGGGCACGATTTAGATGTTCGTGATGTACCTCACCATTGCTCACAGCGTCAATCGACTGGCTGATTGGAAAGCCTGGATTGGTCACAACACTGGACACCGATGGATCAAGATTTTAAGTTTGTGTGGCGAATGCCATATAAACCAAGAGTTAATCATGGATGATGTGAATGGTTTGGCCAGTGGAGGGCCGCCTTGGACATAACCATGAAACGAAGAGACATCTGAGAACGAATTCATGGATGGGAGTTGTCACTTTATGTTCATTTCACTAGCTATAATAGCTATAAATGCATTACAGAGTGAAAAATGTTGCTACAAAATAAACAGTAAATTATACGTCGCATAAGTTATCGTTATGTGACAATGTCCTGTAAATCAGTAGGTACTTAAGAAAGACATAATGCTTTATGCTACAACTACAAGTTTGAACAATTACAAGCTTGTCTGTCTGGCGTCTTGATAGGGGTGCCAAATCGTATTCAAAATATGGTCACATGAAGTGTTTTATTTATATGGTAATACCACTTTAATTTTCAGATACTGCTCTACCCTTTATACTTAAAATGCTAGGAGGTAAACTGAAACCGAACGAAGCGTTTGATAAACAAGGTCTATCTAAATTTTGATTGTTTGCCCATGTCTGCGGGCGATTGTTAGAGGGGTAAATGTCCTGAATAAATGTGTACCCTAGAAGCATGAAAAAACAATCTGACTTGAAAACTATTGCACTATTTTGTACTTCATGATGATTGTAATTTGTGACAGTTGAACTGTTGATCGCCAGTCAAATGCGTTTGTTGCAGTGATGATTCGAGCATACGAGACACATCTTAATAATGGTTTATTTAGTAACCTGCAACGAGAGGCGTTGGACCATGACCCTAAACCAAGTGTCTCTGGAGAAATATCAAAGCTTGAAGGTAAAACTCAGATGTCTATATTACTTGTCGAGGAAAAGGATGATATATGAGTTTTAACAGAAGCCACAGTTAGTGGTGCAAGAGTTAGTAGCAAAACGATGAACACCGAACTGGTGAGAGAGCGGTTTGACTGAGCTAACTCTGAATTATAATCATTATGGCGGCCGCTATTGCGTCTTTTTAATTTTCAGATAAACCACGAGATATTATAACCTGATCAACATCAGTTTTTGCTTCTCCAAGTCACTTAAGTTGACAGTGTTTTACATGATTTTTTTCGACACGGGAGTTAGTTTACCAGACTTTCACATTTTAAGAAAGTTGGATAGTTTTCGATGCGTTCGCTGGTATTGGCCGTCTATTCACGTGTTTGTATATGGTGGCATCGCGTTCGCTGGTATTGGCTCTCTATTCACGTGTTTGTATATGGTGGCATCGCGTTCGCTCGTATTGGCTCTCTATTCACGTGTTTGTAGATGGTGTCATCGCGTTCGCTCGTATTGGCTCTCTATTCACGTGTTTGTAGATGGTGTCATCGCGTTCGCTCGTATTGGCTCTCTATTCACGTGTTTGTAGATGGTGTCATCGCGTTCGCTGGTATTGGCTCTCTATTCCCGTGTTTGTAGATGGTGTCATCGCGTTCGCTGGTATTGGCTCTCTATTCACGTGTTTGTAGATGGTGTCATCTGCAAGTCCGTTTCTGGAAGAATTTGCAGAGTTAATACATATTTATGAAGGGACGGAACTCCCTAACTTAATCTCCAGCGTTAATTTCAGAAAAGCGTTCATTCATCGTCTCACTGTTAAGACTTGCCGAGTAATTAAAAGATCTAATGTAATAACAATAAATATGTGTCAGTAGCGTTTTATATATATCGCTAGTTTTAACATTGCTGCATTAAGTTGTTATTTCAGTGAGAATACGTCTTTATTTACCCTTTTGTGTTATAGAATTATTTCTGTGTATCAATGCAGGTAATTCAATATTTATCAACTGAGATGTAATGCCGTTGTGTTTTTTTCTCTACTAAGTATGTTTATTATGAAAAAGAAACCAGTTTCTTTTTAAGTAATACTCATGAATCGTTTTACAAAATAAAGGCTTTTGCATTTTATTATAATATTTGGTGACGGTAATTGTTGTTTTTATGTGTAACTGGGTAGGTTTTCGGACAGCTAAGTATTTGCCGCGTATCGATTCGCTGGCGCAGTGATCCGCAGTGATTATATATTTCTAAAACGTATATGCTGCAATGAAAGACTAGCATTCAAATTTAAATTTGCATATTGAGCTCTTTCCCACCCAAACTACAGAGGTCAAAATACAAGTAAGAATCAGTCCTTGATTTATTCAAGATTTCTTTTGTTTATACTCCACGCCAGGCATGGGGTGATTACATTGTAAATGTAATCGATTACGATTACTTGGAAACTTCATGATTACGATCACAGGAAATATGAAAGTAATCGATTACGATTACCTTGAAAGTAACCATGATTACAATCATGATTATTTTCTATGGTTTTAATCAATGAACTCTGAACTAGTCCTTTAAGTAGCTGTTTCAACAAACAGTGAACATTGGAAGAGCGGGGCCAAATACCAGCAGTTTGTATGAAGACTGGGCAGCTTGGTTGGGAGAGCGGCAGATTTCTGATCACAGGGCTGTGCGTTCAATTTGCCGATGGGATAATTTTTGAGGGCATTTATTGAGGGTTATCACCCACGGTAATCAACTTGTGAATGAGTTATATTAAATAGTAACTTAAAAAAAACACAAATTAAATATATTTGATGCAAATCCGTTGCATTTATTCTTATCTTCCTTAGAAGGAGGTGTGGTGGGTAACATAGCTTATGTCCTCTATCTAAAATTGCAGGTAATAAAAGAAATCACAATGCTATAGGACACGGGGATATCCATACCATACGCTGCCGCACCCAGTACTGAACCCAGTCAAGTTCGTTTTATAACAACACCTCTTCCAATCCATTTATACAGAGAAAAATAACAAGCATCTAACACCGTTCCATTAATAACACAGGTGGCTCTGGACCATCCCTAGTTATGCAATGCAAACAAGATTAGCATGGGAGTAAAGGGAGTCCACTTTTGGTTACCCAGCCAGCTTAATTGTTAGGTCTGGTTAGGTCTCGGATGAGACAGGAAGGACCGAAAGGGTAGGGGGGGGGGGGGAGAGGGGCGTCTCTACAGTAGGACTGCAGTGGCCAGTTATCATTTCTGATACTGGCGACATAGAAGGTGTGAAGCTCAGTTTTGAGACTGAAACAGTCCGAGTGAAAGTTGCAAGGAAATCATCAAAAATAATCATGATTAAGATTACATTAGCAATGTAATCGATTTCGATTACATTGCGTTTAAAACCAATGCAATCGATTACGATTTCTGATTATGATTACCCCAGGTCTGCTCCACGCATGCCAGACGGCCAAATGGAGTCTCTTAATTAGCCTTGACAGTGATATCAATTTACCACAATTTTTTATTTTAGTGGTAAACTTCATCATTTTCGCGATGCTTTGGTATAAGTAGCAGTGCAGAGACAGAATTCTGTGGTGTCCCGGGATAGACACGTTTGCCACATCACAGCCGAAACGGCCATGTTTATCAAGTTTCTGAATTTATATAATGAAACAATCGAGTTTTCGGCAAATTTTGATATATATTTCGCCTGGGCTGAGTTTTGGCGGAAAGAGGTCGATATGCAACTTTAACAGAAGTGTAATATTGATTTCAAATGAATGATAAATATGGTAGAAGTAAATTTAATTTAGTTTTGCAGCGCATATCTTTAAGGATGCTGTAAGATAGATAACATCCAAGTTTGGTGACAATAATAGATCAGTCTAATAAATCAGTCCATTAAATATACTCATTTTAAATCCTTACAGGAGTTTGGCGGACAGAACCGTTGAATAACAGTTTTGAGAGCTAATGGGCAACAACCCTCGCTGAATAGCATAGTGACTAATTTGCTCGCTTTGCAGTTGCAGTAGCTTGCACCGCTGGAGAACCTGTTTACCACGCTCTCACCAGGATGTGCACCGCTGGAGAACCTGTTTACCACGCTCTCACCTGGATGTGCACCGCTGGAGAACCTGTTTACCACGCTCTCACCTAGATGTGTACCGCTGGAGAACCTGTTTACCACGCTCTCACCTGGATGTGCACCGCTGGAGAACCTGTTTACCACGCTCTCACCTAGATGTGTACCGCTGGAGAACCTGTTTACCACGCTCTCACCTAGATGTGTACCGCTGGAGAACCTGTTTACCACGCTCTCACCTGGATGTGTACCGCTGGAGAACCTGTTTACCACGCTTTCACCTGGATGTGTACAGCTGGAGAACCTGTTTACCACGCTCTCACCTAGATGTGCACCGCTGGAGAACCTGTTTACCGCGCTCTCACCTGGATGTGTTCGCTGGAGAACCTGTTTACCACGCTTTCACCTGGATGTATGCAGCTGGAGAACCTGTTTACCACGCTCTCACCTGGATGTGTACCGCTGGAGAACCTGTTTACCACGCTCTCACCTGGATGTGTACCGCTGGAGAACCTGTTTACCACGCTCTCACCTGGATGTGTACAGCTGGAGAACCTGTTTACCACGCTCTCACCTGGATGTGTACCGCTGGAGAACCTGTTTACCACGCTTTCACCTGGATGTGTTAGCTGGAGAACCTGTTTACCACGCTCTCACCTGGATGTGTACCGCTGGAGAACCTGTTTACCACGCTCTCACCTGGATGTGTACCGCTGGAGAACCTGTTTACCACGCTCTCACCTGGATGTGTACCGCTGGAGAACCTGTTTACCACGCTCTCACCTGGATGTGTACCGCTGGAGAACCTGTTTACCACGCTCTCACCTGGATGTGTACCGCTGGAGAACCTGTTTACCACGCTCTCACCTGGATGTGTACCGCTGGAGAACCTGTTAACCACGCTCTCACCTGGATGTGTACCGCTGGAGAACCTGTTTACCACGCCCTCACCTAGATGCGTACCGCTGGAGAACCTGTTTACCACGTTCTCACCTGGATGTGTACCGCTGGAAAACCTGTTTACCACGCTCTCACCTGGATGTGTACCGCTGGAGAACCTGTTTACCACGCTCTCACCTGGATGTGTACTGCTGGAGAACCTGTTTACCACGCTCTCACCTGGATGTGTTAGCTGGAGAACCTGTTTACAACGCTCTCACCTGGATGTGTTAGCTGGAGAACCTGTTTACCACGCTCTCACCTGGATGTGTTAGCTGGAGAACCTGTTTACCACGCTCTCACCTGGAGAACCTGTTTACCACGCTCTCACCTGGATGTGTTAGGTGGAGAACCTGTTTACCGCGCTCTCACCTGGAGAACCTGTTTACCACGCTCTCACCTGGATGTGTTAGCTGGAGAACCTGTTTACTACGCTCTCACCTGGATGTGTACCGCTGGAGAACCTGTTTACCACGCTCTCACCTGGAGAACCTGTTTACCACGCTCTCACCTGGATGTGTTAGCTGGAGAACCTGTTTACCGCGCTCTCACCTGGAGAACCTGTTTACCACGCTCTCACCTGGATGTGTTAGCTGGAGAACCTGTTTACTACGCTCTCACCTGGATGTGTACCGCTGGAGAACCTGTTTACCACGCTCTCACCTGGAGAACCTGTTTACCACGCTCTCACCTGGATGTGTTAGCTGGAGAACCTGTTTACCACGCTCTCACCTGGAGAACCTGTTTACCACGCTCTCACCTGGATGTGTACCGCTGGAGAACCTGTTTACCGCGCTCTCACCTGGAGAACCTGTTTACCACGCTCTCACCTGGATGTGTTAGCTGGAGAACCTGTTTACCACGCTCTCACCTGGATGTATTAGCTGGAGAACCTGTTTACTACGCTCTCACCTGGATGTGTACCGCTGGAGAACCTGTTTACCACGCTCTCACCTGGATGTGTACTGCTGGAGAACCTGTTTACCACGCTCTCACCTGGATGTGTTAGCTGGAGAACCTGTTTACAACGCTCTCACCTGGATGTGTTAGCTGGAGAACCTGTTTACCACGCTCTCACCTGGATGTGTTAGCTGGAGAACCTGTTTACCACGCTCTCACCTGGAGAACCTGTTTACCACGCTCTCACCTGGATGTGTTAGCTGGAGAACCTGTTTACCGCGCTCTCACCTGGAGAACCTGTTTACCACGCTCTCACCTGGATGTGTTAGCTGGAGAACCTGTTTACTACGCTCTCACCTGGATGTGTACCGCTGGAGAACCTGTTTACCACGCTCTCACCTGGAGAACCTGTTTACCACGCTCTCACCTGGATGTGTTAGCTGGAGAACCTGTTTACCGCGCTCTCACCTGGAGAACCTGTTTACCACGCTCTCACCTGGATGTGTTAGCTGGAGAACCTGTTTACTACGCTCTCACCTGGATGTGTACCACTGGAGAACCTGTTTACCACGCTCTCACCTGGAGAACCTGTTTACCACGCTCTCACCTGGATGTGTTAGCTGGAGAACCTGTTTACCACGCTCTCACCTGGAGAACCTGTTTACCACGCTCTCACCTGGATGTGTACCGCTGGAGAACCTGTTTACCACGCTCTCACCTGGATGTGTACTGCTGGAGAACCTGTTTACCACGCTCTCACCTGGATGTGTTAGCTGGAGAACCTGTTTACAACGCTCTCACCTGGATGTGTTAGCTGGAGAACCTGTTTACCACGCTCTCACCTGGATGTGTTAGCTGGAGAACCTGTTTACCACGCTCTCACCTGGAGAACCTGTTTACCACGCTCTCACCTGGATGTGTTAGGTGGAGAACCTGTTTACCGCGCTCTCACCTGGAGAACCTGTTTACCACGCTCTCACCTGGATGTGTTAGCTGGAGAACCTGTTTACTACGCTCTCACCTGGATGTGTACCGCTGGAGAACCTGTTTACCACGCTCTCACCTGGAGAACCTGTTTACCACGCTCTCACCTGGATGTGTTAGCTGGAGAACCTGTTTACCGCGCTCTCACCTGGAGAACCTGTTTACCACGCTCTCACCTGGATGTGTTAGCTGGAGAACCTGTTTACTACGCTCTCACCTGGATGTGTACCGCTGGAGAACCTGTTTACCACGCTCTCACCTGGAGAACCTGTTTACCACGCTCTCACCTGGATGTGTTAGCTGGAGAACCTGTTTACCACGCTCTCACCTGGAGAACCTGTTTACCACGCTCTCACCTGGATGTGTACCGCTGGAGAACCTGTTTACCGCGCTCTCACCTGGAGAACCTGTTTACCACGCTCTCACCTGGATGTGTTAGCTGGAGAACCTGTTTACCACGCTCTCACCTGGATGTATTAGCTGGAGAACCTGTTTACTACGCTCTCACCTGGATGTGTACCGCTGGAGAACCTGTTTACCACGCTCTCACCTGGATGTGTACTGCTGGAGAACCTGTTTACCACGCTCTCACCTGGATGTGTTAGCTGGAGAACCTGTTTACAACGCTCTCACCTGGATGTGTTAGCTGGAGAACCTGTTTACCACGCTCTCACCTGGATGTGTTAGCTGGAGAACCTGTTTACCACGCTCTCACCTGGAGAACCTGTTTACCACGCTCTCACCTGGATGTGTTAGCTGGAGAACCTGTTTACCGCGCTCTCACCTGGAGAACCTGTTTACCACGCTCTCACCTGGATGTGTTAGCTGGAGAACCTGTTTACTACGCTCTCACCTGGATGTGTACCGCTGGAGAACCTGTTTACCACGCTCTCACCTGGAGAACCTGTTTACCACGCTCTCACCTGGATGTGTTAGCTGGAGAACCTGTTTACCGCGCTCTCACCTGGAGAACCTGTTTACCACGCTCTCACCTGGATGTGTTAGCTGGAGAACCTGTTTACTACGCTCTCACCTGGATGTGTACCACTGGAGAACCTGTTTACCACGCTCTCACCTGGAGAACCTGTTTACCACGCTCTCACCTGGATGTGTTAGCTGGAGAACCTGTTTACCACGCTCTCACCTGGAGAACCTGTTTACCACGCTCTCACCTGGATGTGTACCGCTGGAGAACCTGTTTACCACGCTCTCACCTGGAGAACCTGTTTACCACGCTCTCACCTGGATGTGTTATCTGGAGAACCTGTTTACCGCGCTCTCACCTGGATCTTTTAGCTATGAAGTCGTAATCACGTACAAATCCAACATGAACCGGACGAGAAATCATTTATTGACAACAATTTGAGTCCAGTTTCTACCATACAAGATGCGTGATATTAAAACTATATGATAGTACATGTAGCGACAAGTATTCAATAAGTATAAAAAGGTCCTATATGAAGACTTCTGTTGAAGACTCCATCAGTCGCGGGTTCCCTGAATCAACATGTTCGATCTCACTGACGTCACGGTGTCGTCAGACCTTTCGACCGGAACCCTTACCCGAATTGCGCCTGAAGTTTGCATTGTTCGTTTAAAACGATCACAGAGCACGCATTATAATGAATGGATAACAACCAACCTATATTTCATTAATGAAAGGAGATTAATATAAGAGTTTGTAATGTAAACCATGTATTCACTATCTATAGTTTGTGACATATGATGATCTTCACAAACATTATTATATTTGTGTAATCAAAACGATATAACAATAATATACTGTACTTGTACCATATATACAGCAAATACATTATTCATATTATATGTCGGCCCCGACCTCTTGTATAACATTGTTACATGTATAATTAGATTGTCTAGTAAGATATGTCTGCATGTAAATAGTGGAGAAAAGCTTTGGAATGTAAGATACACATTGTTTGGAATTGAAATGGTCATAGATATTTCAATTGTAAAGAGGCCATGCAGTCATCTCCTATTAATGCTGTCGCGGATGCAGTAGGTCAGCAGCAATCCGAGGTCACAGCACCAGTAAGAGGAAGAGGGGGGGGGGAGGGTAACTGGGATGCTCTATCCCCCCCCCCGCCACACTTCCCAGTCACCCTCTCAGCCCCCCACCCGTACCAATAAACAGTGCAATACATGTCAATAATAAAACCTAAACCTCGCATCAGCCCCCCCCCCCTCCTAAGATTCAAGATTCTTCGATCAACTCTTAAATAACGAATAATGGTATAATATAATGGTCTACGAGGAGAATTCAACACCAAGAAATGGTGGTAGATATACCAGACAATGCTGAAATAAATACTTCATTAGGGAACATATCAAAATAGTGTTATAATATTTTAGAATTTCTGCGCTGATAACTTCAAATACTGAAGTATTTTGAATCGCATAAATAAACTGCTAAAAAAAGCTTAAGTCTTGATTTCAGTCTATAAATATTTACAAAATAAAGCGACGTACAATGGCAACAGCTCATTGCGGCTTCGCGACATGCACCTTTGCATCTTAGTATAAGTATCCATATACATTGCATGTATATAATTGAAAGTAAATATATATATATATATATCAAGATATAGCATTAAGCAATATTAAAAACGCGTCCGCAACCATCACTCTCAGAGGGATAAATTTGCGCATTTTGTGTTGGAAGACGATTTTGAATGCATTATATGAAGGAATTATCGCTATAATATTTACAAAAACATGTCTTAACCACTTTTGATTCTGTAGAAATCTGACATTAAATCTACATTATAATTAAGTGATACTGTCAATAATGCACAAGTCGGCACCAGACAAGTAGGGTAGCAGACTATAATAACAACATAGAGATACCATGTCAGGATTTTCACATCTTATACATCTTTCATATAAATTACCCTCCAAAGCCCAAACGGTTTAGTTTCATGTGCCACAGCGTTTCAAAACATAAACATACAAATATATAATACATACACATTCTTGCATCCGTTACAAGGCAACAACGGTCTGATACAACAACAAACAACCGAAAGTGAAGTCTACGCCAGAATACTCCAGACGTCCGTGTCAGCGCCACGACATAATCAGAAAGGTCCGTTTGTTTATTTAAGTTTCTTGCTGCGTCCCGTGACGACCTTGGCGCACTGGGCGAGCTGTAGGACCGCAGAGAAGACGAACACTGCTCGGAGAGCGTATAGCCAGGCGGTACAGTCGGCGCCACCACACAGCCAGATATCCATAGCCAAATAGGCCACACAGCGAGCCACCTCCATGACTGGTCCGTAACTCCTTAAAATAAATATGTAGGTAGCCAATGAAGGCCGAGTACGGTCATGACGTCATCACCTGCCAATCACGCATCCCTCATACATGCAAACAGTAAGTTACTGAGGCAGACGATGATTGGTCGTTTTTCCGTAAACCATTTGTTTTAGCATAGCTCATATATGACTCATGCCTTCGCTTACTATTATAATAAATGGAATGGAAAATATACAAACCAAATTATTAATCGTTATTAATGATTTGTTTATACACACATATATGTAACAATATGTTGCTATATTATCTATCAGTTCATTATTATTTGACTAAAAATGTTATGATTTCCTAATACGAGCACATACCGCAACAGTGTAACTTAAATCATGAAGATTTAACTTAAATAGCGTTAGGTGAGATCTTTATACTGGTTATGAATATTAACATAGAAATTAAACGAATTTATTAACGAAAATGAATGTTGATAGACTTACTTCATTTCATAGAGAAATCCAATATTAGTGATTGTCCATAATCCAAACATGACGCCCAACACTATCATCGCGTAGGAAGTGCCCTGTCACAACATGCACCAAGGTTATACAGCACCAACGCAACATTCAGTTCATACACGGATATTGGTAATAAGTTTATAAACTTTATAAAGCCTTTTATTATACGTATCATTGTTAATGTCATCATTATTAATTATCATTATTATTATTATTATTATTATTATTATTATTAAGATGTTCAACCACTTACATATGTGCAATTTAGACACAACGTGCCGTCTTAAATTCGTAAGGGAGGATATTTAAAATAAACATTATGATACCATGTTGGGTTTATTAGTATTTTACATTACGTTTACAACGATCGATACCTTAAAAATCTATTTGGTGATAAATTTCTTGAAACAAAAATCCACGCGGAATCAATGATATGCGGTCAACAGCCTTAACAAGCGTGCATTAACTGTCATAGCTTACGGGTTTTTTGGCCTCGAGGGCCAACAGCTGCTGGCTGATCAGGATGAGGAAAAAGTGGCCCCAGGCATATATATTGATCCAGAAGTCTGTAGGACAACGGTTGTACTTCTGTACTGGGCCGTGAATCTAAATAATAAAGCAACCAAATGCAATAATATAACATGATCCGTTTAGAAAGAACGCATACAGCAAGCATGAGGTATATGCACTAGAATGCGACTAACAACCGTCATATGGTCTAAAAGTAACTACGTCTAACAACTTGAAACAGCGTTTATGGAAATGCGATATAACCGATTAACCCGAATTACAGTGAGAAAATGTTGATTTGCGTTAAAGGGTAAAGAGTGCTTTATAGTTATTAGATTGAAGTGTAAACAACCTTAATGGGGCTTACGGGGTGAACACAATCAGAAAGTTAACAAAATATAAGGGTCAACAGAATTAAAGGGTTAACGATTTACATAAGTACTACAGTTACATGGTTAACAGGGAAAAAATGAATACACTAAATGCGTTACAACACTTAAAGGGTTAATGTAGGCTTCCAGGGTTAATTGTTAATTGAAGGACTGACAAATAGTGAACTGAATGATGGGCCTTCACGGGTTCAGAGACCTAAAGGGTTAATCGGCTTACGTCGGGGATGTCCTCAATCAGTCCCAGTCTGGGTTTGCCTGGCGTCCATCCGGGACCTTTTATGAAGGTGCTGACCTTGTTACCCAGACCCTCAGCGTTCATGGCGGTCTGCAGGATGTGCTTCCAGTGGCAGTACTGCAACACCGAACACATGCAAGGAATGGCGTCCATACCGAGGCTGCTTAGCTTATACACGTGTGTAAACACGTATTCACTTGAGCCAGAACGAGTGAGTAATCGTTTGCCGTAACTGAGCGAATTAATGCAAGGATATTTGAAATGTGACTTCCGTATACATTTTATTAAACCGAATAAGCACTTGCAAACTAAATGTTGTATCCACAACACACAAAGCATCTCTGGGGTCAGGAAGTACACAATGAATCTACTCCAACTACAACAACATAATTTACATAGAAAAACCCATATCTACATATGTTTAATGACCTATCAGGTTGACCCATTGGTGCCGTTGATTATTTGTGCGAGAAATAATCCCCGACACAACTACTGACGGAGTATCACGTGTAGGTAGCGGGTTTTACTCACCTGTGTGTAAATAGGGTCCCAAGACTCCAAGGAATGGACCAATCCATAGGCAATAGTATCATTCTTGTCTTCCGCCACGAAGGTCCCTAAATGAGATCATCCGTGTTAAGACGTCAAGCCATCCATTACAGTCGCAGAGAGGGCCACTCTTCCCATCTCTCTGGTTGGTTGGTTTAAGTAGGACGCTATAAACTCTGTAGGTCATATCGCGACAATGGGAAAAGGGAGGGAGAAGCCAGATCTCCGGGAATAACCCCTCTAATGTTTACGAAAAATGGCCTGATATTGTTATCATGTACAAACATAAGACATTTGTACGGGTGGGATTCAAACCACTCATCGGAGAACAGCCGAACGCGCTACCCACTAAGTCATCTAGGGACCTTCTATCTCTTTGGTCTACCTGTGAACAAATCAACACAGGAAAAATTCTGCTAAACGATAAAAGCCGATTATGAACTTCTGTGAATATGCCGCCATTCTTACGCCCGAACCGGACGTCGCCTGCTTCTCAGAAACTTCAAATTGGCAGAAATTGAAGCCCAAACAAATATCATTTTCCCAACCGTAAATAATATATTTGTTGGGTTAGTGGCTTGTCCTCACCGAATATCCTGTCCCAAATGATGAGGACCCCGGCGTAGTTCTTGTCGATGCAGTATCTGTTCCTACCGTGATGAACACGGTGGTGGGATGGCGTGTTCAGGATGAGTTCTAAGGGCCCAAGGCGGTCTACGATCTACAATATCACACCTCATACATATATGTCTACACACTGGGTGGTGGGATGGCGTATTCAGGATGAGTTCTAACTGCCCAAGGCGGGTAAATGGACATTATATCTATATATATATAGTCTATACATTGTGAACATTAGCGGTGCATCAAATCCTCCTGTAGTCATTGAAATGCAATGACGCTGTGTCTTAGGCCACTTTTATGCAAACTTAAACTGGGCCAAGGCACCTCCGGGGACGATGATGGATAAAGAGATGAAACAAGCCCCAGATTGGGTTCGAGTCCGAACCCAAGACCTATTCATCTGCGATCTAATGCGTTAATGACCACCCCAGAAAGGTCCCCTGAGGTCATGATCCACCAAGCACCCTGACAGATGAAAGGCCAGCAGCCCCTTGACGTCACGCACCTCAGTGTGGATCCAAAACTGGTAAATCAGGTTGAGCTGGATATGAACTAGGAAGACCGGAGCAGGAATGAAAAGTGCCATCGGCAGGTAGAAGACCTGAAAAACGCCACAGACAAACGATTTTAGACATATGGGTGCCACGTACGTACGTAATGCCAATGATTCTTAGAAGCCAAGGACCCTGCAATGACCTATATCTATATAACACGGTGTAGCTATCGTACCGGTACTCGTAATCATCACCGCATTAAGACGCAAATAAGTTAGAGGTTAAATCCATGTAGCAAGAAACTGTTGAGTGGCTGGTTGAAACAAGAAGCTTCAACATCTGTATCGCGTCATATCACGACAATGGGAAGAGTCAAGGGGTATTATGGGTAGGTACCCAAGAGCTGTAGGTTCGCATTAACATACCCAGGAACTGTAGGTTGAACTATTACCATACCCAGGAACTGTAGGTTGAACTATTAACATACCCAGGAACTGTAGGTTGACGCATTAACATACCCAGGAACTGTAGGTTGACGTAAGTAAGTAAGTAAGTAAGTAAGTAAGTTTATTTAGTATAAGAGGCCATCAGGCCCATAGTACATACATGGTATAACATAATTAATACGGTGCAACATATGGGTATATACAGGTTAAATTTCAACGTTCGTTTAGGTTGACGTATTAACATACCCAGGAAATGTAGGTTGACCTATAAACATACCCAGGAGCTGTAACGCTGCAAAACGGATTGACGAAGAGCTGTCGACAGGTTGTAGTCTTCGGAGCTATGATGAACTTGGTGTCCCGCCCACATGAAGTTGATTTCTAAAGACCAAAACCATTTTGACAAATCGGTTTGTAATGCCACACCAATGCACACCCGTTCGGCTGTACAACATAGAATACACAAGCCAGTGTTTAACAGAACAAAGAGATCCAATATCATACCGTGTGCCATCCTGTGTACCCAGTAGTAGCCCAGGTCGGTCCCCTCCATACAATATCATACCGTGTGCCATCCTGTGTACCCAGTAGTAGCCCAGGTCGGTCTACTCCTACAATATCATACCGTGTGCCATCCTGTGTACCCAGTAGTAGCCCAGGTCGGTCCCCAATATACAATATCATACCGTGTGCCATCCTGTGTACCCAGTAGTAGCCCAGGTCGGTCTACTCCTACAATATCATACCGTGTGCCATCCTGTGTACCCAGTAGTAGCCCAGGTCGGTCCCCAGCATACAATATCATACCGTGTGCCATCCTGTGTACCCAGTAGTAGCCCAGGTCGGTCCCCAATATACAATATCATACCGTGTGCCATCCTGTGTACCCAGTATGACCCCAGGTCGGTCCCCAATATACAATATCATACCGTGTGCCATCCTGTGTACCCAGTAGTAGCCCAGGTCGGTCCCCAGCATACAATATCATACCGTGTGCCATCCTGTGTACCCAGTAGTAGCCCAGGTCGGTCTACTCCTACAATATCATACCGTGTGCCATCCTGTGTACCCAGTAGTAGCCCAGGTCGGTCCCCAATATACAATATCATACCGTGTGCCATCCTGTGTACCCAGTAGTAGCCCAGGTCGGTCTACTCCTACAATATCATACCGTGTGCCATCCTGTGTACCCAGTAGTAGCCCAGGTCGGTCCCCAGCATACAATATCATACCGTGTGCCATCCTGTGTACCCAGTAGTAGCCCAGGTCGGTCCCCAATATACAATATCATACCGTGTGCCATCCTGTGTACCCAGTATGACCCCAGGTCGGTCCCCAATATACAATATCATACCGTGTGCCATCCTGTGTACCCAGTAGTAGCCCAGGTCGGTCCCCAGCATACAATATCATACCGTGTGCCATCCTGTGTACCCAGTAGTAGCCCAGGTCGGTCTACTCCTACAATATCATACCGTGTGCCATCCTGTGTACCCAGTAGTAGCCCAGGTCGGTCCCCAATATACAATATCATACCGTGTGCCATCCTGTGTACCCAGTAGTAGCCCAGGTCGGTCTACTCCTACAATATCATACCGTGTGCCATCCTGTGTACCCAGTAGTAGCCCAGGTCGGTCCCCAGCATACAATATCATACCGTGTGCCATCCTGTGTACCCAGTAGTAGCCCAGGTCGGTCCCCAATATACAATATCATACCGTGTGCCATCCTGTGTACCCAGTATGACCCCAGGTCGGTCCCCAATATACAATATCATACCGTGTGCCATCCTGTGTACCCAGTAGTAGCCCAGGTCGGTCCCCAGCATACAATATCATACCGTGTGCCATCCTGTGTACCCAGTAGTAGCCCAGGTCGGTCTACTCCATACAATATCATACCGTGTGCCATCCTGTGTACCCAGTAGTAGCCCAGGTCGGTCCCCAGCATACAATATCATACCGTGTGCCATCCTGTGTACCCAGTAGTAGCCCAGGTCGGTCCCCAATATACAACATCATATCGTGTGCCATCCTGTGTACCCAGTAGTAGCCCAGGTCGGTCCCCAATATACAATATCATACCGTGTGCCATCCTGTGTACCCAGTAGTAGCCCAGGTCGGTCCCCAATATACAATATCATACCGTGTGCCATCCTGTGTACCCAGTAGTAGCCCAGGTCGGTCCCCAATATACAATATCATACCGTGTGCCATCCTGTGTACCCAGTAGTAGCCCAGGTCGGTCCCCTCCATACAATATCATACCGTGTGCCCTGTGTACCCAGTAGTAGCCCAGGTCGGTCCCCTCCATACAATATCATACCGTGTGCCATCCTGTGTACCCAGTAGTAGCCCAGGTCGGTCCCCTCCATACAATATCATACCGTGTGCCATCCTGTGTACCCAGTAGTAGCCCAGGTCGGTCCCCTCCATGCAATATCATACCGTGTGCCATCCTGTGTACCCAGTAGTAGCCCAGGTCGGTCCCCAGCATACAATATCATACCGTGTGCCATCCTGTGTACCCAGTAGTAGCCCAGGTCGGTCCCCTCCTACAATATCATACCGTGTGCCATCCTGTGTACCCAGTAGTAGCCCAGGTCGGTCCCCTCCATACAATATCATACCGTGTGCCATCCTGTGTACCCAGTAGTAGTCCAGGTCGGTCCCCAGCATACAATATCATACCGTGTGCCATCCTGTGTACCCAGTAGTAGCCCAGGTCGGTCCCCTCCATACAAAAACATACCGTGTGCCATCCTGTGTACCCAGTAGTAGCCCAGGTCGGTCCCCAATATACAATATCATACCGTGTGCCATCCTGTGTACCCAGTAGTAGCCCAGGTCGGTCCCCTCCATACAATATCATACCGTGTGCCATCCTGTGTACCCAGTAGTAGCCCAGGTCGGTCCCCAATATACAATATCATACCGTGTGCCATCCTGTGTACCCAGTAGTAGCCCAGGTCGGTCCCCTCCATACAATATCATACCGTGTGCCATCCTGTGTACCCAGTAGTAGCCCAGGTCGGTCCCCAATATACAATATCATACCGTGTGCCATCCTGTGTACCCAGTAGTAGCCCAGGTCGGTCCCCTCCATACAATATCATACCGTGTGCCATCCTGTGTACCCAGTAGTAGCCCAGGTCGGTCCCCAATATACAATATCATACCGTGTGCCATCCTGTGTACCCAGTAGTAGCCCAGGTCGGTCCCCTCCATACAATATCATACCGTGTGCCATCCTGTGTACCCAGTAGTAGCCCAGGTCGGTCCCCAATATACAATATCATACCGTGTGCCATCCTGTGTACCCAGTAGTAGCCCAGGTCGGTCCCCTCCATACAATATCATACCGTGTGCCATCCTGTGTACCCAGTAGTAGCCCAGGTCGGTCCCCAATATACAATATCATACCGTGTGCCATCCTGTGTACGCAGTAGTAGCCCAGGTCGGTCCCCAATATACAATATCATACCGTGTGCCATCCTGTGTACCCAGTAGTAGCCCAGGTCGGTCCCCAGCATACAATATCATACCGTGTGCCATCCTGTGTACCCAGTAGTAGCCCAGGTCGGTCCCCAATATACAATATCATACCGTGTGCCATCCTGTGTACCCAGTAGTAGCCCAGGTCGGTCCCCAATATACAATATCATACCGTGTGCCATCCTGTGTACCCAGTAGTAGCCCAGGTCGGTCCCCTCCATACAATATCATACCGTGTGCCATCCTGTGTACCCAGTAGTAGCCCAGGTCGGTCCCCAATATACAATATCATACCGTGTGCCATCCTGTGTACCCAGTAGTAGCCCAGGTCGGTCCCCTCCATACAATATCATACCGTGTGCCATCCTGTGTACCCAGTAGTAGCCCAGGTCGGTCCCCAATATACAATATCATACCGTGTGCCATCCTGTGTACCCAGTAGTAGCCCAGGTCGGTCCCCAATATACAATATCATACCGTGTGCCATCCTGTGTACGCAGTAGTAGCCCAGGTCGGTCCCCAGCATACAATATCATACCGTGTGCCATCCTGTGTACCCAGTAGTAGCCCAGGTCGGTCCCCAGCATACAATATCATACCGTGTGCCATCCTGTGTACCCAGTAGTAGCCCAGGTCGGTCCCCAATATACAATATCATACCGTGTGCCATCCTGTGTACCCAGTAGTAGCCCAGGTCGGTCCCCAGCATACAATATCATACCGTGTGCCATCCTGTGTACCCAGTAGTTGCCCAGGTCGGTCCCCTCCATACAATATCATACCGTGTGCCATCCTGTGTACCCAGTAGTAGCCCAGGTCGGTCCCCAATATACAATATCATACCGTGTGCCATCCTGTGTACGCAGTAGTAGCCCAGGTCGGTCCCCAGCATACAATATCATACCGTGTGCCATCCTGTGTACCCAGTAGTAGCCCAGGTCGGTCCCCAGCATACAATATCATACCGTGTGCCATCCTGTGTACCCAGTAGTAGCCCAGGTCGGTCCCCAATATACAATATCATACCGTGTGCCATCCTGTGTACCCAGTAATAGCCCAGGTCGGTCCCCAATATACAATATCATACCGTGTGCCATCCTGTGTACCCAGTAGTAGCCCAGGTCGGTCCCCTCCATGCAATATCATACCGTGTGCCATCCTGTGTACCCAGTAGTAGCCCAGGTCGGTCCCCTCCATGCAATATCATACCGTGTGCCATCCTGTGTACCCAGTAGTAGCCCAGGTCGGTCCCCAGCATACAATATCATACCGTGTGCCATCCTGTGTACGCAGTAGTAGCCCAGGTCGGTCCCCAGCATACAATATCATACCGTGTGCCATCCTGTGTACCCAGTAGTAGCCCAGGTCGGTCCCCAATATACAATATCATACCGTGTGCCATCCTGTGTACCCAGTAGTAGCCCAGGTCGGTCCCCTCCATACAATATCATACCGTGTGCCATCCTGTGTACCCAGTAGTAGCCCAGGTCGGTCCCCTCCATACAATATCATACCGTGTGCCATCCTGTGTACCCAGTAGTAGCCCAGGTCGGTCCCCAATATACAATATCATACCGTGTGCCATCCTGTGTACGCAGTAGTAGCCCAGGTCGGTCCCCAGCATACAATATCATACCGTGTGCCATCCTGTGTACCCAGTAGTAGCCCAGGTCGGTCCCCAGCATACAATATCATACCGTGTGCCATCCTGTGTACCCAGTAGTAGCCCAGGTCGGTCCCCAATATACAATATCATACCGTGTGCCATCCTGTGTACCCAGTAGTAGCCCAGGTCGGTCCCCTCCATACAATATCATACCGTGTGCCATCCTGTGTACCCAGTAGTAGCCCAGGTCGGTCCCCAATATACAATATCATACCGTGTGCCATCCTGTGTACCCAGTAGTAGCCCAGGTCGGTCCCCTCCATACAATATCATACCGTGTGCCATCCTGTGTACCCAGTAGTAGCCCAGGTCGGTCCCCAATATACAATATCATACCGTGTGCCATCCTGTGTACCCAGTAGTAGCCCAGGTCGGTCCCCTCCATACAATATCATACCGTGTGCCATCCTGTGTACCCAGTAGTAGCCCAGGTCGGTCCCCAATATACAATATCATACCGTGTGCCATCCTGTGTACGCAGTAGTAGCCCAGGTCGGTCCCCAATATACAATATCATACCGTGTGCCATCCTGTGTACCCAGTAGTAGCCCAGGTCGGTCCCCAGCATACAATATCATACCGTGTGCCATCCTGTGTACCCAGTAGTAGCCCAGGTCGGTCCCCAATATACAATATCATACCGTGTGCCATCCTGTGTACCCAGTAGTAGCCCAGGTCGGTCCCCAATATACAATATCATACCGTGTGCCATCCTGTGTACCCAGTAGTAGCCCAGGTCGGTCCCCTCCATACAATATCATACCGTGTGCCATCCTGTGTACCCAGTAGTAGCCCAGGTCGGTCCCCAATATACAATATCATACCGTGTGCCATCCTGTGTACCCAGTAGTAGCCCAGGTCGGTCCCCTCCATACAATATCATACCGTGTGCCATCCTGTGTACCCAGTAGTAGCCCAGGTCGGTCCCCTCCATACAATATCATACCGTGTGCCATCCTGTGTACCCAGTAGTAGCCCAGGTCGGTCCCCAATATACAATATCATACCGTGTGCCATCCTGTGTACGCAGTAGTAGCCCAGGTCGGTCCCCAGCATACAATATCATACCGTGTGCCATCCTGTGTACCCAGTAGTAGCCCAGGTCGGTCCCCAGCATACAATATCATACCGTGTGCCATCCTGTGTACCCAGTAGTAGCCCAGGTCGGTCCCCAATATACAATATCATACCGTGTGCCATCCTGTGTACCCAGTAGTAGCCCAGGTCGGTCCCCAGCATACAATATCATACCGTGTGCCATCCTGTGTACCCAGTAGTTGCCCAGGTCGGTCCCCTCCATACAATATCATACCGTGTGCCATCCTGTGTACCCAGTAGTAGCCCAGGTCGGTCCCCAATATACAATATCATACCGTGTGCCATCCTGTGTACGCAGTAGTAGCCCAGGTCGGTCCCCAGCATACAATATCATACCGTGTGCCATCCTGTGTACCCAGTAGTAGCCCAGGTCGGTCCCCAGCATACAATATCATACCGTGTGCCATCCTGTGTACCCAGTAGTAGCCCAGGTCGGTCCCCAATATACAATATCATACCGTGTGCCATCCTGTGTACCCAGTAATAGCCCAGGTCGGTCCCCAATATACAATATCATACCGTGTGCCATCCTGTGTACCCAGTAGTAGCCCAGGTCGGTCCCCTCCATGCAATATCATACCGTGTGCCATCCTGTGTACCCAGTAGTAGCCCAGGTCGGTCCCCTCCATGCAATATCATACCGTGTGCCATCCTGTGTACCCAGTAGTAGCCCAGGTCGGTCCCCAGCATACAATATCATACCGTGTGCCATCCTGTGTACGCAGTAGTAGCCCAGGTCGGTCCCCAGCATACAATATCATACCGTGTGCCATCCTGTGTACCCAGTAGTAGCCCAGGTCGGTCCCCAATATACAATATCATACCGTGTGCCATCCTGTGTACCCAGTAGTAGCCCAGGTCGGTCCCCTCCATACAATATCATACCGTGTGCCATCCTGTGTACCCAGTAGTAGCCCAGGTCGGTCCCCTCCATACAATATCATACCGTGTGCCATCCTGTGTACCCAGTAGTAGCCCAGGTCGGTCCCCTCCATACAATATCATACCGTGTGCCATCCTGTGTACCCAGTAGTAGCCCAGGTCGGTCCCCTCCATACAATATCATACCGTGTGCCATCCTGTGTACCCAGTAGTAGCCCAGGTCGGTCCCCTCCATACAATATCATACCGTGTGCCATCCTGTGTACCCAGTAGTAGCCCAGGTCGGTCCCCTCCATACAATATCATACCGTGTGCCATCCTGTGTACCCAGTAGTAGCCCAGGTCGGTCCCCTCCATACATAATCATACCGTGTGCCATCCTGTGTACCCAGTAGTAGCCCAGGTCGGTCCCCTCCATACAATATCATACCGTGTGCCATCCTGTGTACCCAGTAGTAGCCCAGGTCGGTCCCCTCCATACAATATCATACCGTGTGCCATCCTGTGTACCCAGTAGTAGCCCAGGTCGGTCCCCTCCATACAATATCATACCGTGTGCCATCCTGTGTACCCAGTAGTAGCCCAGGTCGGTCCCCAGTATACAATATCATACCGTGTGCCATCCTGTGTACCCAGTAGTAGCCCAGGTCGGTCCCCTCCTACAATATCATACCGTGTGCCATCCTGTGTACCCAGTAGTAGCCCAGGTCGGTCCCCTCCATACAATATCATACCGTGTGCCATCCTGTGTACCCAGTAGTAGCCCAGGTCGGTCCCCAATATACAATATCATACCGTGTGCCATCCTGTGTACCCAGTAGTAGCCCAGGTCGGTCCCCAGCATACAATATCATACCGTGTGCCATCCTGTGTACCCAGTAGTAGCCCAGGTCGGTCCCCTCCATACAATATCATACCGTGTGCCATCCTGTGTACCCAGTAGTAGCCCAGGTCGGTCCCCAGCATACACAGCCACCACGTATAAGGCGAGTCCCAAGGTAACTCGGCCACGCAGTAGTTTTTATGAACCCAGATGTAGGCACTCATCTCAATATTCCTCACCAGTATCCTGCAAAGAATACATGAACAGTCGGATTGATTTGACATCATCCACAGTAAATCAGTACAAATGTTGAATTTTCCCTTCATAACCTCATCCAACGCTCAGTTGTCCGTGTCCCAATATATTTATTCCACACTGGCTTGACTTTCAACTGTTTCGCGCAAGCATGAAAAACCTCAAAGAAATTACCTACACCGACATAGAATAAGTAGAATCAGTTCAGTTGGAAAATGTGCAGGAAATGTGTATGCGTCTGCGGGCGGATGGGGGTGGGGGGGGGGGGGTGCATAGTGTACTGGATCAAAGCTTACAGACACAATATGTGAAAGGTATCTAAAGCCGAGAGATTACCCTTTACATGGAACCTCTCGAAATAAGCGATTTCTGCATAAAGTACAAGAATAAAAAATTAGAAAAAAAAATCGTAAATCGAATCCGGTGTGGTATGCCAGATCGCCGCCCCCCATGCGGAGATGCCCCCCTTAATTGTAATTGTATTTATCATAATGGCACATAGAGCGCAGCGGGTCCAAATATCATGTACATGACTTTTATATCAGGGGGGGGGGCGGACCGTGCATGGAGGGACAACAGCGCACGAGGGGACACATCCGCATGTCACATCGGAACAGATGGCCGGACGCCCAGAGTGCTAACAACTGGGGTACGAGGGCTACCCCCGGGGGGCTACCGAATGAGGGAGCCGTGAGGTGAGGGGTGGGTGCGGTACGGTACTGTGCAGTCGCCCTCGAGCGGCGCCTTCGAGCGGAGCCACCAAGCGGAGCCTTCGAGCGGCGCCCCCGAGCAGAGCCTTCGAGCGGCGCCCCCGGTGACCGAGGTATGTGATGTAAAACTTACAAGGGCATTTGAGATATGATGCCGGCCATTACAGATGACAAGGCGTCGTTCCCTCGCATTCCTTTGCTTCGTTTTCCCTGCACCGTTAATATGATCATCTCAATAATGATGAAAAGTAAGAAAAACGGAACAGCCTGCAAGCGGAGAAGAAAAAACAAAACGTTATATGTTATAATGATACAGCAACAACAATGACGAGGCTATTAATTTTCATCGACCTAGTAATTATCCGGTAATTAATAACCATGCAGACCACCCACCCCTCCCCCTAACTCCTATGCCAACACACACACTCCAAGTCGGGTCAATCTCGGTATTGCATAATATAAACGGGCATCTGGCGCGGCTTCAGGGTAGCAGATACAATGCGATCACTCCACAACGATAAGGGACAAAAGGATCGAGCCTGTGATTCCCGTAGACCTCGCTGGCTCAAGCCCAATGTGTGCCATGTGGAGTAGCATACGAGCGGGCATGCTAGGGACCCATCTGGCCAGGCCAGTGACACTTCTTCGCACACACTCTAAATGTTATCCGTAAACAGAGTTATCATGTCAAGTCCCAGAGTATGCTGGATTACGTTCCATAGGCTAACTAGGAGAGTAACGAGCACGAAGTAGGGCAGAGACAAAACTGTTTGTCTACCGACCTGGATAGAGAAGAGGGCATGGGTTATATTTAGAGATATACTGGTCCTCAATCGCTACATGGATGACATATGAGTGTCGTTCACCTTCTCCACCCCCCTCCCCCCCCCCCCCACCCCTCACCGTTCAGGATCTTGCGACTGATCCAAACAGTAGGCGGGAGAGTGATATAAACAAGCTTTCGACAATGTCGGTCAACGCGACGTCACGTTATGCATACATGTAGTGACGCATTATTTGAGTGAATTTGTTGAACAATTTGACTTGTCGAGGCGATGTCAATCAACGGTTTGCATGCACCAAGAACTGCACATCAAGTCAACTTATGTCGCATCTGACAAACCTCCACAAAGTCAAAGTATACGACTAAACTATTCATACTTGTGTTATCTCAGACATCCTATCTACACTTTTGTTATCTTAGACATCCCAGCCACACTTGTGTTATCTCAGACATCCTATCCACACTTGTGTTATCTCAGAAATCCTATCCATACTTTTGTTATCTTAGACATCCTATCCACACTTTGTTATCTCAGACATTCCATCCATACTAGTGTTCTCTCAGACATCCTATCCATACTTGTGTTATCTCAGACATCATATCCACAATTGTGTTCTCTCAGACATTTTATCTACAATGTTGTTATCTCAGACATCTTTTCCACACTTGTGTTATCTCAGACATCATATTCAGACCTATGTTATCTCAGACATCATATTCACACTTGTGTTATCTCAGACATCATATCCACAGTAGTGTTCTCTCAGACATCCCAGCCACACTTGTATTATCTCAGAAATCCTATCCATACTTGTGTTATCTCAGACATCATATCCCCAATTGTGTTCTCTCAGACATTCTATCTACAATGTTGTTGTCTCAGACATCCTATCCACACTACTGTTGTCTCAGACATCCTATCCACACTACTGTTTTCTCAGACATTTTATCTACAATGTTGTTATCTCAGACATCTTTTCCACACTTGCGTTATCTCAGACATCATATTCAGACCTATGTTATCTCAGACATCATATTAACATTTATGTTATCTCAGACATCATATCTACACTTGTGTTCTCTCAGACATTCTATCTGCCATGTTGTTGTCTCAGACATCCTATCCACACTTATGTTATCTCAGGCATCAAATTCACACTTATGTTATCTCAGACATCATATCCACACTTGTGTTATCTCAGACATCATATTCACACTTATGTTATCTCCGACATCATATCCACACTTGTGTTCTCTCAGACATTCTATCTACAATGTTGTCTCAGAAATCCTATCCACACTACTGTTTTCTCAGACATCATTGTTGTCTCAGACATTCTATCCACATTTTTGTTATCTCAGACATTATATCCACACTAGTGTTCGCTCAGACATCTTATCTACAATTTTGTTGTCTCAAACATCCTATCCACACTAATGTTCTCTCAGACATCCTATCCACACTTGTGTTATCTCAGACATCATATCCACACTTGTGTTATCTCAGACATCCTATCCACACTTGTGTTATCTCAGACATCATATCTACACTTGTGTTATCTCAGACATCATATCCACACTTGTGTTATCTCAGACATCATATCCATACTTGTGTTATCTCAGACATCCTATCCATACTTGTGTTATCTCAGACATCCTATCCATACTTGTGTTATCTCAGAAATCCTATCCATACTTGT
Source organism: Arenicola marina (assembly GCA_964019135.1). Lineage (NCBI taxonomy): Eukaryota > Metazoa > Annelida > Polychaeta > Arenicolidae > Arenicola > Arenicola marina. The sequence continues at coordinate 11,164,385 of OZ025263.1, forward strand.
GTTATCTATATATCTGCACACTTGTGTTATCTGATACATCTCCACGCTTGTGTTATCTGATACATCTCCACACTTGTGTTATCTGATACATCTCCACACTTGTGTTATCTCAGACATCATACCTATACTTGTGTTACCTCAGATACCCTATGCACACTTGTGTTATCTCAGACATCCTATCCACACAAATGTTCTCTCAGACATCCTATCCACACTTGTGTTATCTCAGACATCTTATCTACACTTGTGTTATCTCAGACATCCTATCCATACTTGTGTTATCTGATACATCTCCACACTTGTGTTATCTCAGACATCTCCACACTTGTGTTATCTCAGATATCCCATGCACACTTATGTTATTTCAGATATTATATCTATACTCTTTTACTCTACTAGTCTTAATGACTATTGTCTCAATATTCAGTGAAATCATAGTAATATCAATATATTGCTTGTGCCTAAAGCCATCTATACAGATATTTCCTGCTAATTTTGAAATATCTGCATGGTATACTGAAATGAAAGATTAATATTATTATTTGTGGAATTACTTTTCATCACTTTGATGGTAGGCAATTTACTCATTGTGCCAAATAGCTACACGATGCACAGACAACCCTTCTATTTTTAGTCTCATGTGGGTTGTACTTCATGGTTCTCTTGCACATCAGGTACAAGCATATGAGAGCCATGTATCAGGGCTATGGAAGGTGGACCAGTGTTTGCTCAGGTACCAGTGATTGCGCACGTGCAGAAATCTGATTTTATCCATATGAACTTGTATCCAAACTTTTACCAGACGGATGCCTTCATGTGTCACAGCTACATTGACATCTATTTTGTAACATTCCAAGCGATTTACATATTATTTTTACCAACTTTGGCTTGGTGCAAAAATCACTGGTACCTCCTGCGCAATCACCGGTCCAATTACTATAGTCATGGCACTACAAGATGGCAGCTACCTCATCTTGCTCACATAACTACCCGCCCCCGCCCCCCCCTACCTCCTTGCAGGGAAATCCCATTGCATTGAAGGTAAGCTTTTGTAGTATAAATGTATGTGACAAGTGGTGTCTAAATTAGCTGATTTAAAGGTTGTGGTTACATGCATACACTATTAACATTTCATTGAAGTAAGGATTCTTACCTGGTCTACGATTGCGGGCACACTATTGACATGTTCAAAGCTAGCTTCGCCTGGGGTCAGCAGATAGAACATTTTTCTTGTCCCGAAAACCACAGGATGGCTCCAAATCCTGGAAGCCAGTCCGGGTGAGGTAAAGTTTTGATCGGCCATTCTGGAGCCCAAATTCCAAGATTGTCACTTTATAAATGATTGCTTGTTGGTAGATATCGTTGTAACTAATAACTTGGCATAACTGCAAGGCTCGAAAGTGTACTGATCGAGCTTTTGGACTTCACCCAGCCGATCACAACAAAAGACACATTACGGAAGTGCAGTCGACTAAATAGAAACTAACACACGCGTTATTTAGTTGTACGTTCTATGAAATGACATCAAATGCTGTTTGTTTCGAATGTTCGGTTGAAGCACAGGCGCCTCAATCTGCTCTACACACAAGCTAATCAGCGAAATTGCCAGTTCTACACCACAATCGAGTCATTTTAACCAAATGTATATTACTCTCAATATATAACGCTATCAAAATAGAATGCCCGTTAATTTTATTCCGGAGCACATATGGCCATTTTTGGGAGCGCGCAAACGTTGAGCTTCATTGTTTTACGTATCACGACTCACATATTACACGCGTCTAATACCCGTTACTACACCACCATTTTTTATTGAGGCGCACATAGATGATATCTGAGTGAGCATGAATATCTCCGGTTTCTCATGGGAATAGATCTGGGTGCTTCAATTAACCGTCTCGCCTCCAGCAAAATGTAAGCTTTATCAGTTAAAACTAAAATGATAATTTAAATTACATGAAGCTATGGAAACGCCTCTTTTTTGCTGGTGCTTAGAGCAGGTCATTTGACCCGTTATATCCGTTAGATCAATTTTATAGAGGCGTTGAGGGTGAGATTTAAATAAAATTTGAGCGTCTCAGCTGTAATCTTGCATGTACCTCTACGACATTTAACTGAATACTGAAATCAATATATTTACCCCAAACTCTCTGTATGATTTTAGAATATGTAAAAGCAGCAATTTCCTCTAGCCATTTCATAGATATCGAATGCATTGTGCTTTTCGTCAGATTAACCATTTGGTAACAACATTCGACGGTGAGACAAGATAATGTACGAGTCAGACTGGTGCAGAATATTTTCCTTGGCCTTTAAATGTACCTTTGAAACCAAACTACAATCCTTTTGGTACTCAATCCTTTACAGGTTTGCTCCCCACAAAAAATATCTAAACTCAATTTGGCTGTCGGAGAGTGGTCTGCGGAGACCATTATCTTAGGTTGGTTGGTTGTATATTCAGGACGCTTTAACCACTTTCGCTCATATCGCGTCAATGGGAAAAGGAAGGTAGAGTGGAGCCATGTCCCCGGGGGTAACCCCCTACTCTTTGCGAAGGACATGGGCATCTTTATCCCGCGACCACACAAAGAAGGCCACAGCTGGGCTCGGAACCACCGATTTACGTGACGTTAGTACGCTCCGAACAATATATATCGTGTGCAAAAAATAAGTTAAAGATATTTATGTCTCGATGTGAGAAACTCTGATTTCTTATATCCTAACTACTGTGTTTGTGTTTTATGTATTACCAGTATATTATGTCTGTAACAAATCCAGAAAAAAAACTATAGTGCAGAAAAGTAATTTGCTAAGATTGATGAAATATGCGAGGAATGTGTAGTTTGTACAAGTAAGCAAGTAACATAAAACAAAACAGTTAAGAAACATCAGTGATGGAATTTTATAAGATGAAATGGTACGTCCCAAATGCAGTTTGACATCCAACAATAACAATAACAAACACAATAACAAACTCGCCGACAGCCGTCAGCCACTTAGCATTCTATGAGAACAGTTTACAAAGATTTACTCTATTGGCATAACAAAGACCTAAGTTACGAGCGAGACCACCCGAATGAGGCACAGTAGACCTGATCCGGCCATGCATCGTGAGGCCCAAACCTTGCCAAACGTGCATGCTGCTGACCTGCTTCATCGTGAGGCCCAAACCTTGCCAAACGTGCATGCTGCTGACCTGCTTCATTGAAGCTGGCACAAATCAGAGCTCTAGAATAATCTCATAAATCCTGTGAAACATTGTGAAGAAAGTAAAAGCACGAATGATGGCCTGTAAGCAAAGGACATTAAGTCTATCACGAATGGTCGCCATGGCCACGTAGATATGCCTCGCAACAGCCAATCCGCGTGTAGAACGAGACGAGCAACGCCATCACGAACAAGGACCAAGTAGTGACTATATAAACAAAACCACTATGTTCTCGGACGTTAATACATCGAAATATGAAAAAGCCATAAGAAACATTATATAAAAAACGCTGATCAACATCGTTACAGCGAACTTATAATGACACCGAATACTCGGGGCACACGAATTATAAATGCATTGCTGCTGTCGCCTGTGAAGAATAAGACTAAACTTGATGTGGCGACCAATCGAATTCTGCTGCTCGCAAATAAACTTTGAACTTCAAAATCCCTTGCAGAATTGTTTTTCAAGTTTCAGTCTTTATATAATGTATATCGATCATAACGTAATTGAGTTTGATGAACACATGCATTCGGACCGGAATGTTTACTTAAATAACACCAACCTTACCTATAGGGCTCAGTGTCGTGCGTGAATCTCCCGCAAAAAGGTCACAGAATGGGAAATTCAAAGACACATATACAATCGGCTGTGACACACGTTGTCACGGCCAGGAGACGAACCAGACCTATAGGGACACATACAGCAGGTCAACATCCTCTGCAAGAACGACTTTCGTTACCTAGATTCAACGTCGTGTTGAACTTCTTTGAGACAAATAGGTGAAATGACATGTACGATTCACAAGGCAAAAAAATGATTTGTCTTTGAGACATTTCGCCGGACAATTGAATTCGCTACTTCACAAAACTATCACACACTTTTTCATCCATTCTAAGCGCATTCAAACAGATCAAATACTGCCAACAAATATCGTGGATAGCAAGTTCTCCAGCTGACCCATAGGCCGACAAATATAACAGTTCTGATCACATGCTTCCCGAGACTAGCCTTACACGCCGAGGTCATTCAGACCCCAGCCGTTTCCACGGACTAACAGAACCGCGATTAGGACTGTAAACGCCCAAGTTATTCACGGTCTTTTAATGGCAGAGACTCGCCGAGACCACGCTAACGTCTAAACACAGCAGGTTCGCAGACGCCGCCATGTCAAGACCTCAAACACATTATGGTCAAGACCCCCGAATACGAGTATTCTCCTGTCCATGCAAAATGCTGCATCTTATGTCCATTAGATCTGTCCTTTTTGTCATTTAAAAAAATATACCAATCAACTGCCGGGGGCGGGGAGTTGTGGCGGGATGAAGCCGGACGCCAGTGGGGGAGCGATGACGCAGGGGGCGGCGGCTGTAGTGGCCCCGGTCTTGGCCATCTGGCCGTGTTCCTGCTTAATCCTGTCCTGTTCCACCTCGCGACTCCAGGGATCTTGCTCGACATCGTCCCCGCCGTTCAGACTCGGACGCCTGACGTCTGACCCTGGCAGCTCCGGGCTGAGCTTATCCATGGCCATTAAGGCCGATCTGTCCGCCTCTAGATCCTTGGTCGCGTCCGATTTTGATTCTTGTTTGAGATCTTTGAGTTCCTCGGCGAAGCCCGCCATGCCGTATTGCTGGGCGATGCGAAGCCCCTCGGTCAGCAGCGAGTCCTTCAAACCGGGCTTGCCCAAAGGACCCACTGTGATGGGGCAACCCGTGCCGTTGGTGCCAAACGCAGCGTACATAGTGGAATCCTCGTAGTCAGCTCCATTGTGAGGCGAAGACGACCCGCTGGGAAAGGTGAGGGAATCTGAAACAACAGAACAACACTGAAGTCATCCAGGAATCGCTACTCATGCCGACATATTCAAAGCCGACAAATATCCGCCATTTTTGGAAAAAAGGGTTGGCCAAATTACTTTAGTTCTGGGAAATATTTTGGTGTATTTTCCCATGGGGATGGCATAGAACACATTGAAGTGAGCATGTAAGTTTCAAAGTCTAATTCTGTATTTGTAAGTAAGTTAAATAATGGGAAATGTGTCTTTCAAAGCTATTTCACTGCTTGGTTTATATAAAGGAATACCATGCTTTCACGTGTACAGGTTTCATACCTTCATCTTCCGTTATCTCTCGACTTTCGTTGCCGGGGTTCAAGTTGGTCCTCACGTACTTGTTTCTGAAGCGAAATTTACAGAATCGCATTACAAAGACCATAAATGAAACATATATTACGTTACAACTTGTACATCCCATTAATTTATTAAAGAGGAACTAATTAATTTTGATGTGGAAACATTTATTTTCTTGAATTTAGATGAAGATTGCAAATCAGACTGCAAGAATACCTAACAATTTCCACATGCAATGCTCTCGAACTGTTACTGAAAGCCATTTCAATTTTTGTTGTTTTTTCCTGAGCGCATGCATGTTACAGTTCTGTTGGAATGATGTAAGAAGATTGGCACAAAGAACTGGGGAAGCGTGATGTGCAAGCGCATACACCCTTGCGTGGAACGCTTTCATATCTTGTGCGAGGACTATTAAGAGTCGCGAGCTTGAAAAAAGCCACCCATAACGAAGGCCTTGCAGACTGACTGACCCACGGGAGCGGCGCTGGAGGTGCAGGATCTCCCCCTGCTCAGTGAGAAGCAGGAGCTGTCTGGCGGTCAGAGCTTCATAATCGGCCTGCATGGACTGCAGCGAGGCCATGTCCTCCCCACCCTTGGCCTGGTGCACGGAGGCCTTGACCTCCTGCTGTCGGGCGGCGATACCGTGCAACTCCTTCGAAATGTGCTCCAGGCGGCTCTGTTTTCACAACAATAAGGGTGCAGGTCAGCGTTTGCTCATAAAGGTACACACCATGATGCAAGCGGAGAGCTGCGAACGTTGCATGACCAAACCCTGGAGTAATGGCTACAGTACGTGAACATTAAACACGTTAATAAATCATAAAAACGCATGTTACAACTATGTATACAAAGGTTAATTGACGTAAAAAGGTGACGTACCCGGCATAATTAAATGCAATCATTACCCATGAGAGTGAAAGCGAAAAACGGTTATCGTTGCAGGGCGTAATTAATGGCTACAATACATAAACATGACACTTCAATAAAGCATTAAAGCTCCTATTACAACCATAGATATACAAAGAAGCTCCATGGTCAGTTGAAGCTATTCCGTCATCATAAACGTGTCACACTGTTGTGACTTACAAAAAGTGATGTAGCCCACACGATCGCAATAATTACAGGCATACGAGTAGCTCGGAATTAAATAAATATGCATTATCCTAATGTTATAATTAATTCTATGCTGACCTCTCGCAGTTGCTGGGACGGGTCCATTTTCTTCATCAGCGATCCAGGGCTGAGATCAATTCGCATCCTTTTGGTCGGGGGCACGTCGATCATCTGGGCCCTGCGAGGGGGGAAACTACAGGGCGTAAAAACACATGATCACAACTCTTGCATTCAATAGATGGCGCTACATGTACTGGTGTTTTTAGGCTACGCCTGTGCACACATTGGCTATATCGAGGAAAAGCGATGAATGATGTCAGAAAGTAAACAGATTCAGATGCTGAGCGTGAAGGGAGGATGAGACCTGATCTGTTGGCCCGCAGCGCTGGAGCGCTGTCCACTGAGATACACTGACCGCCTAAAGCCAGTATTTCATACTATGCTAGATTTCAGACGGGCGACTTTTGTTAGCATGTTCGCAGTTAAGCATATTCTCGATATTATACTTATTGATCTCTTGTGTTGGACAGGCGATAAAAACCTGAACTGAATTGCTTTCCTGGAAAAAAAAACCGTCATGTACTCAGAGGAAAACTATTTGAAACAGATTTCGGTTCTTAAATAAGGCTTCATCACGCAAATTAATTTCCCAGAAAGTATTTAACTAATAATTTGTATACAAATATTATCAAGATATCAATAACATGAAACATGATTAGCGATTAACTAGTACTTGTTTGGGCTACCAATGAGACTTCGTATCTACATAGATAAAATCAAACAATGCAGAAACTTTTGGACACATACTTTGCTAAAATTATATCACTTTTCAAACAGCCAGAACTTTCGCACTCACTTGACTGCGGCCTATTGTGACACCAGGTGGGGGCGGAGATAAACCCATCCCGCACAATGCGAGTGGGCAGTGTGCAGGATGGGTCTGAAATTTTGACTACGGTTTGAACAAAAACATGCATAAGAAATGGCTTCTTGTGCGAGGTTTATCTCCACACAAATCTTCTATTCTATCTTTGAATATGGGAGACTTTGGCTGAGACAAACCCATCTCGCATTCGAACCAATGCCATTATCGTATCTCTGTACGATCATCATAATGCATCAGTTAAGGGAATTGGATGATGCAGATTAGTAGACTAGGTGGGATGAGCATCAGACAGTGTCCTTGCTGAGCACTTAGGCACTGAGCTTCTGCTTAACGCCCCCCCACCCCCTCCCACCCATAGCCTTATATCAAATGGTATATGACACAATGATTCATGTAACTTACTGAAACATAATCAAACAAAACCAAACATGGTAACTGAATGACTGAGGGAACATGAAGAGCATGAAATGCAAACGAGTGGTAATGCGAATTTCTCATTCAAAGATAAATGTTTTAAATAAAAATATCCTTAAGTAGAACAAACTTTTTTTTTAAGTTAAGGGTCAGGATCTGACGGGTCAAATCTTCCGGCTGTGGAAGACGGTTTGGTTTTGGTCTGTGCAAAATGAAGAGCCATTCAGAATGATGGATGGACTGTTACTTGGTTCCATAATTGTACACCATTAACTCAAGAGGGTCACTTAAACGTTGCACCAGATAAAATATAATGATAAATAATATATGTATGATAGTAAAATGGTTTCCAGTGAAACCTCCGGTGAAATTATTGGACACTTTAATAAATTTTTGTCACATACCTAAATTAAAACGTCTGACATGCAGCATTTAATCTTGAATTTGATAGCGCTTGGCAAAGTCCCTATGCCTAATATTAAATAAATTGAATTAACGTTCAGCATTAGAGTATTCACCTGGAATGGCCCTTGATGTATTGGTAGCCGCTGTCTCGCACTACCTGCCGAGCGAGCGGGAAGAGGTCCTCCCGTCGTGTCAACAGGTTCTTCCGTCGCAAGCACAGCTGCGCTGCGGCTTCATTCACCGAGATCTACGGAGTAAATGACATTTACATATTATAATGTTATTATCAAAAGATTTATAACCAAATCCAGTAACAATAAATTGACATAGTCTGATAGATATTCTAGTTTGTAAATAAGAGGAATAATCACCGTCATTTCCAGAACAGTTATAACTAAATGTCATAAATCATAAATACTTGATACAATAAACATTACATTTGAGAAGAATTCAAATATCAATTCAATATTGACTGCCAAACTGTAACATGTCATACACAATCTATTTTTGTGCACTCATTTGCTCATAGTAACCACATAGAAGCGACGTGGATGTAGGACTTCAATCATTTGAAACTTTATGAATGCACTTGTGCTCAATCAAGTGTTCGACCTACGCTCGTGTTATGCTCGCATAGTTACGTCTAGTGTCTACCAGATGTTTAGTTTAAAAAAAATTAAAAATGAAAATTAGCATTGGCTTAGGAGCGCTTAGTCTGGGTAACCAGAGCATGGCATATAATTACTTGCGTAAGATTTTCATCTCACCTCGTGTAAGGTCATCGGTTTCTCCTTATGTCGAGTTTTGTCTGACCGCCCATATATGGCAGCATATTTTCTGACCAGTTCAAGGAACTGTTCCGGTGGCAATATGTCTGGCATATTCATCACTTCCTACAATGTAAATAATTTCATGAAATCCCTTTGCCAGGCTAGGAATATGAATAAAAGTTTGACGCATCCTGCAATTACAAATTCCCAAAGTTGAGAGTGACGAATAGCTTCCATTCTAACAGTTGTGTGAAGTCAATGGAAAATATAATCTTGGGTGTACTGTGCACAATATATTAGCGTTCCGGTTCTTTTCTTTTTTAAGTTATATTGATATCCCTGTACATACAATGGCTTCTATATTATTTTAAGTTGAGTGTATTCATAGTTTTCACTGTTCCTCCACTAACCGAGTTCTGATCGACTGTTCTTTTAAAACCTAGGTGTCATGTGAGGCCGCATTTCTGCACTTGAAATTGGGGGCAGAAATGAAATGGAGTTGGAGGAAACTTCCGGACGTTCAATCGAATCGAAATTGCGAAAAGACACTTTGGGCTGTTTAATCACCTCAATTTCTTGATTAATGTGCTTCTTTAAGTTGAGAGGTTTGCGTGGATATTCCGGCAGATTCTTGGCCAGTTCGTCTGTGGCATCGATGATGGCTTTAAGTTGCTCTTCGCTCAACACAGGGGTGACGTCTGGTCTAGGGGAGCCACTGCTGCGGTCATCCCAGTTCTAGAGATGGAACCAAATCAGCCTATTGACACACAGAAGTAACAAGATATTTTCAAGAAACTATTTAGATTCTTTCAATATTAAAAATTATTCCAGTTCTTTAAGGAATAAAAACCATTCCAGGTTTTCTCATCACATAAAATAAATGTTGATCACGTTGAACGTCAATCAAATCAAAAGCAAAAACAATTATGACACACTGATAACACACATAACTGCATTGCAAAGCCTGGCCAGCTATTAAAATAGTTATTTCATGCATCAGAGACACTAGGATAAGGGGCACGGAGAGCGTGTTGATGTTTCCTTGCATAGTCACTACAAATATATTTTAAATGCGTCCTTTTTTTCTCAAGAGATATCGTTAAGCCAGTGTATGGCGGAATACCTTTCACGGCATTCCAGGCGAAAAAACTAAAACCCTAATTAACTCACCACTGAGTCCGGCGAGTCAGCCATGGATCTGGCAAAGGACCCATTCAGACTACCAGCGCCACCTAGGGATCCACCCCCTCCTCCCCCATCACTGTCCCCCGCCCCCGGAATGGAGAGTGGGGTGGAGCTGCGGTCAGGGTTGGAAGAGCAATTCATGGTCGGCGGGCGGTCAGTGGGAGGCGGGGCCAGAGGCCGCGGACTCCAACTGGTTGCCATGACACTGGAGGCTGCTGTCATCGCCATGGCAGCCATTGTGTTCGACATTGGGGCGCTGTGGTTGACGGGTTCCACTTTGAGGACTGGTCTGGCTATACTGGCTAGGATGCTTCCCGCTGCCACAGGAGGCGCTGGCGTATGAGGCCCCAATGGCTGCTGGAATAAGCCTGTGGAGATACACTTGCCGTTTACCATACTCACCAACAGTGAGACTGACAGTTAAAGAATCCCATCTGAATGGGACTGGATATCATATGATCACCTTATAATAATAATCAAGTACGGGCCATTTACCCTACTCTGACAGTCAGAGTGACATGTAAAGGCCGTCATTTCAAAACGATTGGGTACCATACCACTTTGTAAAATATTAAATATCAAGATACATCCTTATCAGGTTTCTTCCACATTTGTTAAAATCAATGACTTTACGATATAAAACGTACCATAGATATACATATCAGGTTGAACTTTCAAACCTTATACTCACCAATTAATGTGTCTTGGACTTATCTAATTCATCAATTACAACTTAATCAGGACAAAAAGTGCATGGATTACTCCTGCAGCTGTCACAAAGTCTGCAAAGGTGGTACCTGGATTTGTGACCCATTCCTGCAAGGCCTTCTGTAGTCTGCGGACATGAAGAGGTTTGGCAGCCATCCCTACTAGAGCCATAATCTCTAAAAACTCCTCTTCACCAGCTTCACACAGTTGTTGTACATCATCTCCTCCTGATAGACCATTAAGATGCAAATTCCATTTCACAAATATTATCTGCACAAAACTGTTCAATAGCTTATGTAGAAAATGTAGGTCTGTATATATATCTTAATGCATCATGTATTCACTGCAAAATGCAAATTATCATCTGAACCATTACATTCTGAAAATAACTTACCACACTATTATCTGCACCGATTGTATTTTCCATGATGATTATTTTTTAAATGCAGCATAGATTATGCAGATTCTAAATTCATTTATTAATTATAGATTTATTAACATAACTAGAGAGAAAAAAGAAAGCAATAAAAAGTGCAATGTTGATAGATTACCTGCAGACTTACCCTGGCATATAAAGGTATCAAAGTATTGAAGAAGGTTCGCTCTCTGGAGTACTCGGTACAGTTGTAGCTCTGACGTACTCAAAGGTTTTGCCATTGTAATATTTGTTGGATATAGCATCAATTGAAGTCAAATTCTGAAAGTATAACAAAGCAAATTGTGTTTCTATGAGGTCAATTGCATAGACAATAATACAGGGTATATTTTACAATATAATGAAATATAACAATATACCGGTAAGAGATAGTAAGTAAATCGATTTATATTATAAATTTCCATGTTTTAGCAAACGGTTGGTTGTATATTCAGGACACTTTAACCCCTTTTGGTCATATTGCGTCAACAGGAGAAGGAAGGGGGATTGGAGCCATGCCCCTGAGGTTAATGCTCTACTCTTTGCAAAGGACATGGGATCTTTATACTGCGACCACACAGACATGGCCACAGCAGGGCTTGAACCATTGACCCACTTGCCATTAGGCTCTCAGGTGGCCAGAGCACTCAAGGTGTGTGCTCTAACCCACTGAGCTACTGGGCCAAGCCCTTATGTTTTAGCAAAGGACATCTTAAAAAAATGAAAATGTAATGGCATCATGCATAATGGGAAATCCACCTGTATCTGCATGGGGCATATAATAGGAATATGCATGAACCCCCTGCTTTCAATCCAATGTCGTTGCTCATGTAATTAGATCTAGATTTAAATAGGTAAAGCCATCAGGCCAATCAGGGGTCTAGGCCCTAGATTTATACCAATATATATACAGCTAAATATAGTTTACATACAATGTTTTTAATTTCTTACTGTAGATTCTAGATTTAATGAACAGAAATTGATCAATGATCTGTTAAGATGTATAATATCCTAGCCAGTCAGGGAGGGGGTGGGAAGGGTGTCATTGAAAAATTGCAACCAGTGGGGCCTCTCTGACCGGGAAGTGGGGGATGTCCAAAAAAATTTCAACTGAACAGTCCCTAATTAACATCCCATTGCTTGAGGGAGGTGGGAGGTCTATAGCCCTGGTACATGCCTCTCTTACCACGCTAGGAGGTCTAAGTCCCCACCCCCCCCCCTTGGATCCGCTACTGGCCGTTGCTGTTTAACTTGAATCCCAGGAACAGAGGTTCTATAGTTTCCAGAGCCTGTTTGTGATTCCCATCGAATTTTGTCTAATGCCTTGGCCGTTCGTTGCCACTTATATTGGCCTTTTCCATTCCACGTCACTCCCCCGATCTTTCCTTGTTTGACTGGCGCAAAAACAGCCGATTTGTGCTGCCACCGTGTGGCCCGTTTCATCGTTAAAACACATGATTCGATATGACCGCGAAACGGCGCGTGCCAAGCAAATTATTACATCATACAGGGACACAGAAATGGGCAATGATTTGTCAACCATGTTCCAGATTTTCATCGCTCCAGACTAAATCCCTACAGACATCATTCCACCCAAACATACGGTGATAAACACAAGTGGAACTGGTATTTAGAGCCTCATTGTTGTTTGGCATAACTCAAAACACGCATGCACTGCGGGCACAGGTCACTGTCCGCCCACTGACACTTCGGCTTCGTTGACCTGCAAACTTTCCACACTGTCACTGAGGCGGATTCAGACAGATCAGTACACTGGTTACGTTTCATGATAGGCCTACACTGACTCAGCGACAAGGTTTACCAGGCAACAGCCAATGCCTGTTTATTGTTCGTACAAAGTGGAGTAAAACTACAATAGCCCAACACCACGACACAACACCACACACATGCATACACACCATAGGCATATCCCTCTGGCTCAGCCTGATCCATAAAAAGGCGTCGTGTTGTGAAGGCTGTCAATTCAGAACTATCAAGATTTAGGTCTTTTGAGTTCGGTTGCCATACTTACGCTTGGTAACGGCGTCGAATTTCACGTGAACGTGCCGCTTTCGTCTCTATCAAAAAACCGTCGCCTAAACCGAATGCCCGGGGCTCGCGCTGCACTACGCCCGACCCCACGAGCTTGCAAATACGTCATGAGAACTGCACGCCTGGTGACCCCGGGGATTGTGCGCACCGCCCTGCGCTCTTGCCTACCCTGTACAGCTCCCCCTCCTCGAAGGCCCGGCCCTAGGTTACTACCCTCCCCCACCATGTAACTCCAATCTCCCCACTCCCCCACTCCCCCCTACTATCCCCCGTCCTCCACTACCCCTACCGTACAGTCCACACGTTCACATTTCTCCGCCCACTGCTACGAGCTTGCCGAGGGGGGGGGGGGAGTGGGGGTGCGAGAATAGGGGGAGGCTGTGTGAGTAAATCGGGCGGGTGGAAGGGGAGGGGGGTGGTGAGGGAATGCGTGGAGTAGGAGAGTGAAAGAGGGGAGGAGAGTGAAGGAGGGGAGGTGGAGGGGAGGAGCGGTGGTTAATGCCTCGATCCCCGGGCCCGACCATCCTCCTCGTACACTGAGGGCCGGGCCCCCGCTGGCGCGGCCACTCCTCCCCGCACTGAGTAGCAATGGCGGTAGGCCGTACACCCCCTATACAGAAAATCAAGTACTCCCCCCAACGCCACCCTCCACCCACCCACACACCACCGACCGCGGTGGGCCCCGTTCCGACAGCCACCCCTCTCCCTTCCACCAGCCAGATACACCCACCCACCTATCCACCCCTAGGTTGAACTCCTCTCAGGCCCTACGCCCACCACCAGTATAAGCCAGGCGCCCAGCCTGCCTTCGTCAATATCTACTCAGAATATAATCAGCGGGCCTACACACCGCACCCCCGACCCCCCCCCCCTCCCGACTTCCTCCGCCCACCTCTCACTCCCCCTTCCTCCCGCCCCTCACCATCCTCAATCGCCAGTCCCGAGGGCTGTCACCCTCCCTCCCTTCAACCCTTACCCCATACACAGTTACTCTATTAGAGATGAGCTAATGAAAATAACTGCTAGCCTCACCCTCCACCCAAGCGCCCCCTCCCCTCCATCCGTAATGTTCATCGCAATGTTGATATAGCGTATTGGAGACTGTTGCAAATATTTATATGTTTTTTTTCTTTAATTCACGTTATAACCCTCGCTAGTCTGCAATAGTATAGACTCATATTTACAAGTGCTTTTAATTGAAAGGGACTATAAAATTATTGCCCAAATATGGTTTTGTGTTATTCAGAGCTAAATCGGCGCCCACAGGCATGTAGGGTGGTGGGATAAACCAAGGTAAAAGCGGTCAACGCAAAAATTATTTGGCCCGAACGTATTTTGCATCGATGCGCCGAAATGGTGTGTCCCTCTAGCGTCATTGCCCGCACCGAATTGTCACTTGCAGCAAAAAAAAAGGTTCAGATACGATACGATACACGTTTGCATGGTAAGGGTGGTATGAAGAATAATTACATTGGATGGACAGAGGGGCAGGGTGGGGGGGGGGGCGGATGAGATGGAGTGGGGTGCTTTTTTCAAGTCTAGAGGTTTTGAGTAAGTGTTCTGTCATGTTTGCGAAATGGCATACCGTCGATTTTTGTGAACCCTACCCATTGGGGGGATGGACACGGTAGTTGTGGGTTCGCAAACCGTGTGTGCAGGAGGCGCACTTAGGTGGACTCAGAGGGACAACGAGACATGAGCGCAACTTGGCAGACAGAGAGAGGGCGGGAAAACGATGAAGCAAATGTACATGAGGTACATGAGGAAAAAAAATTGATTCCTCAGTACGATGTCCGCGGGTATGCATGGGGGGGGGGGAGATATGGGGGAGGTGGGGTGGTGGCGAATTAGGCGCACCAGACGATTGATGCAAAATGAGACCTTTTTTTTTTTATTCGTTCTTAAAAATTTCCATATTTAAAAATCAGTGATATCGGGAGTGAATTTGACCTGGAGTAGGTATCCAGTTCTGGTTGGGTACATGGGTCGGATGAGGTAGATCGGTGGGACTGGTGGGGGGGGAGGTGGGGGGGTCATACAAGGGAGCTTGCAGTCGTGTTTACCAATTAGGCCCCGGGTCTGTGAGCCCGTCCCTGGGTCCGGGCCGCTGCAGCCTGCCCGGGTACCTCGGGACAAAAACCTCCTCCCCGTGGTATGGCTGGGTGTTGCACCCGGGGTCGTCGGAGCCCTGGCGCTGCAAAACTGGGGTGGGCGAAACGGCCGATCGATGTGGAGCGAGGTGGGTGACGACGTCGCTGGATATAAATACTACCACGGGCCGGGCTGTAGGGGTAACGTGTGGGGGTACTGGGTGGGAGTAGCGTGCGGGGGTTTCCGGGGTGGGGGTACCGTGCGGGGGTACTGGGTGGGGGTAGAATGTGGGGGTAGTGTGTGGTGGTAGCGTGCGGGGGTACGGGGTGGGGGTAGCGAATGGGGGTACTGGGTCGGGGTAGCGTGTGGGGGTATTGGGTGGGGTAGCGTGGGTGAGTACGGGTGGGGGGGTAGCGTGTGGGGATACCATGTGGGTTTGCCGTGGGGGTACCCTGTGGGGTAGGGGTGGGGGTGGCGGGCAGGGGGGGGGGGCAAGGTAGCGGGTGGGCTGACAGCGAGAGGCGGTGGAAAATGTGAGGATCTGAGTGGGGGTAGAGGAGGGGGGGGGGTAGGAGTGGGTGGCGAGCGGGCGAGCGAGGGGAGAAATCCTCGGGTACAGCGAAGGGCCAGCAGTGAGTGTGAGGGGTGGGTGGGTGTAGAGCGGGCGGGCGAGAAAGAGAATAGCGTAGGCCAGTGGGAAGGTGTGGGTGCGAGCGAAAAGAAAAAGAGAGTGGTGGCAGGGGGGGGGGGGGAGGGCAGGGGGGTGGCGAGAAAGAAGGAGAATATAGGAGAAGGACGGGCAGTTGGCGTTTTTAGGCTAGGATGGGGATGGGGTCGGTGTCGACCGGGTACGCTGTATAGTGGGGCGGGGGAGGGGGATGTAGGGGCGAGGTTGGCGATGTCAGAGGCAAAACCTCGAACGCTGGAGGGGAGGGGAGTCAAGCGGAGAGGGTGGGGGTTCGTTATTGGATTGGGTCCGCTGAAAGTGGATGAAAAAAAACGCACAGAAAGAAAACTACATTCGCATATTATGCGGGAACCAAAAAAACTACAGGGGACGTTGTGGGTGGTTGCGGCTTGGGGTGGGGGGGGGTGAGTATTGAGAGGTACTGGGAGTGGGCGGGGGGCGCAGGGGCACTGTCCAAGCCGTCACACGGCGGACGACACTCCATGTGTCTCCATGGGAATAGGTGGAGGCGAGGAAGGGGGTGGGGGTTCAAGTCTACATTTGGCCATATGTTCACCACCGCCCCCTAGCGTACGGTGTTAGCGTCTAATCAGAGGGGGGGGGGGGGGCTTCCTGTACACCGCCGTCCAAGCTAAGAGACAGATATTTGTGAATAATATACACACATATATGGAGCCATGAGAATCAACGGCGCATACGACTACATACTGTTCGTGAGTGTAAATTTTCGATAAAAGCTACACGTACTGCACTTCGGGTGTGATCAAAGTTCAAGAACATATTAATCTTAATCGCGAGTGAGACGTGAATGGGTGCCGCATGGGGTAGTGGGGGGGGGGGGTGTAAATAAGAACTGCTATCGCCCGTTAGTTCGATATTTGTGGGATGATCCTTATACCCCTTGGAGACTAATGCACTGTCATTTTCAGGAAATTTAGGACCTATAGGAAGAGTTGCAAGATTGCCTATGCAAAGATTATTGATTGTGGCCAAACTAACTTAATAAGCAAGACCCTCCTCATTGCCAGGCCCTTTGGATGCGCCCCCCCACCCTCACCACTTTCACTGCAAGGCCTACATATATACTGCCTACCCCTTAAATATCTAGATATACTCTCCACCCCATCCACTACCAGACCTACTACCCATCCCCTTCCACTTTCAGACTTACTACCCACCCCTTCCACGTTCAGACCTACTCCCAACCCCCTTTCACTACCAGACCTACTACCCACCCCCTTTCACTACTAGGTCTACTGCCCACTCGAATTTACTACCAAACCTACTGTCCACCCCCTTTCACCACCAGACCTACTATACCCACCCCCTTTCACCACCAGACCTACTGCCCCCCCCCCATCCTGTTTCACTACCAGACCTACTACCCACCCCCTTTCACTACCAGACTTACTGCCCACCTCCTTTCACTACCAGACCTACTGCCCACCCCCTTTCACTACCAGATCTACTGCCCCCCCACCTTTCACTACCAGACCTACTACCCACCCCCTTTCATTACCAGACCTACTACCCATCCCCTTTCACTACCAGACCTACTTCCCACCTCCTTTCACTACCAGACCTACTACCCATCCCCTTTCACTACCAGACCTACTACCCACCTCCTTTCACTACCAGACCTACTACCAACCCCCTTTCACTACCAGACCTACTACCCATCCCCTTTCACTACCAGACCTACTACCCATCCCCTTTCACTACCAGACCTACTACCCATCCCCTTTCACTACCAGACCTACTACCCACCTCCTTTCACTACCAGACCTACTACCCATCCCCTTTCACTACCAGACCTACTACCCACCTCCTTTCACTACCAGACCTACTACCCATCCCCTTTCACTACCAGACCTACTACCCACCTCCTTTCACTACCAGACCTACTACCAACCCCCTTTCACTACCAGACCTACTACCCATCCCCTTTCACTACCAGACCTACTACCCATCCCCTTTCACTACCAGACCTACTACCCATCCCCTTTCACCACCAGACCTACTACCCACCTCCTTTCACTTCCAGACCTACTACCCATCCCCTTTCACTACCAGACCTACTACCCATCCCCTTTCACTACCAGACCTACTACCCATCCCCTTTCACTACCAGACCTACTACCCACCTCCTTTCACTACCAGACCTACTACCCATCCCCTTTCACTACCAGACCTACTACCCACCTCCTTTCACTACCAGACCTACTACCAACCCCCTTTCACTACCAGACCTACTACCCATCCCCTTTCACTACCAGACCTACTACCCATCCCCTTTCACTACCAGACCTACTACCCATCCCCTTTCACTACCAGACCTACTACCCACCTCCTTTCACTTCCAGACCTACTACCCATCCCCTTTCACTACCAGACCTACTACCCATCCCCTTTCACTACCAGACCTACTACCCATCCCCTTTCACTACCAGACCTACTACCCACCTCCTTTCACTACCAGACCTACTACCCACCTCCTTTCACTACCAGACCTACTACCCATCCCCTTTCACTACCAGACCTACTACCCATCCCCTTTCACTACCAGACCTACTACCCACCTCCTTTCACTACCAGACCTACTACCCATCCCCTTTCACTACCAGACCTACTACCCACCTCCTTTCACTACCAGACCTACTACCAACCCCCTTTCACTACCAGACCTACTACCCATCCCCTTTGACTACCAGACCTACTACCCATCCCCTTTCACTACCAGACCTACTACCCATCCCCTTTCACTACCAGACCTACTACCCACCTCCTTTCACTTCCAGACCTACTACCCATCCCCTTTCACTACCAGACCTACTACCCATCCCCTTTCACTACCAGACCTACTACCCACCTCCTTTCACTACCAGACCTACTACCCATCCCCTTTCACTACCAGACCTACTACCCACCTCCTTTCACTACCAGACCTACTACCAACCCCCTTTCACTACCAGACCTACTACCCATCCCCTTTCACTACCAGACCTACTACCCATCCCCTTTCACTACCAGACCTACTACCCATCCCCTTTCACTACCAGACCTACTACCCACCTCCTTTCACATCCAGACCTACTACCCATCCCCTTTCATTACCAGACCTACTACCCACTCCCTTTCACTACCAGACCTACTACCCACCTCCTTTCACTACCAGACCTACTACCCATCCCCTTTCACTACCAGACCAACTACCCACCCCTTTTCCCTACCAGACCCACTACCCATCCCCTTTCACTACCAGACCTACTACCCATCTCCTTTCACTACCAGACCTACTACCCACCTCCTTTCACTACCAGACCTACTATCCACCCCCTTTCACTACCAGACCCACTACCCATCCCCTTTAATTACCAGACCTACTACCCAACCCCTTTCACTACCAGACCTACTACCCACCTCCTTTCACTACCAGAGCTACTACCCACCGCTTTCAGTACCAGACCAACTACCCACCCCTTTTCCCTACCAGACCCACTACCCATCCCCTTTCACTACCAGACCTACTACCCATCTCCTTTCACTACCAGACCTACTACCCACCTCCTTTCACTACCAGACCTACTATCCACCCCCTTTCACTACCAGACCCACTACCCATCCCCTTTCATTACCAGACCTACTACCCAACTCCTTTCACTACCAGACCTACTACCCATCCTCTTTCACTACCAGACCTACTACCCATCCCCTTTCACTACCAGACCTACTACCCACCTCCTTTCACTACCAGACCTACTACCCACCTCCTTTCACTACCAGACCTACTACCCACCTCCTTTCACTACCAGACCTACTGCCCACCCTCTTTCACTACCAGACCTACTGCCCACCCCCTTTCACTACCATACCTGCCCCTTGCCCCCACCTCCCCCTACACCTCCCGTTATTATAAGCCGCATCCCTCATTCTACCGTTCCATCAAATCATCACAAATTAAATGAGGTAAGAAATGAAGTATCCGACAAAAAGGGAAAAAATAGAAAGGAAGTAAAACATGCAGAAATCTCGCGGGAATTAATATAGGAGCTCTCTACTCGCTTTCGCTTCGAGCGCTCAGATAATCGGCTTTTCCTTTTCTTTATTTTTTTTCGTTAACTTTTCTTTACTTTGCTACCCCTTTCTATTCATAGTCTTTGTTCGAGGTTCGAGTATCTATTTCCAGTCCTTCGATGGAAACCTTTCAGTACCGATGTCTTCGATCTGGTTACGAAAACGAATCCCGCATTGTAATCCTATTAAATTAATTTATTAAACAATTTCAATCTTGTAAATATGAATTATATTATTAGATCTTTATTACATAAATACAGATTTCTAGTTTTGCCAAGGCATATTTGGTAAGTCATAATATATGTGGACCATTTCTGTATGAGCAGCTTTAACGGACTCGAATAACGTAAAAGCGGCGCCACCCCGGCACGTTATCCGCGCAGCTTCGCGCCGAGCAGATTTGGGGACTTGGCTCGGATTCGGGCGGTGGGGTCACCCCCCCCCCCCCACCCCCCCCCGCCCCCTCAATTTTTTGTATGCAAATGTACGGAAATGTACGGAATCTTAAGTGTGGATTCCCCGTTTTTGTTTTGCAACCCCCCCCCCCCTTTTATGGATGGAAGCCCTGTCCTCCAAGGGGGTCCCCGGAACTCCTACCCCCCCCCCCTTTTATGGATGGGAGCCCTGTCCTCCAAGGGGGTCCCCGAAACTCTTACCCCCCCCCGCCCCACACACACACACACACTCTGAGAGATGCTCTGGTGAAATCTGTCAGAAAGACGCAGTCGTTAAAGTCAAAATCCGTTGGAAAGATGCACTGGCAAGATATATGTCGAGATCGTTTGAAAGAATGCACTGTTATTCGCAAGATCGCCTAAAAAGAGACTGACAATCTCGAGATCCTAAAGAAAGATACACTATTAAAGTGTAGATCGTTCAGAGAGATATACTGTTAAATTGGAGACACATTAGAAAGATACAGCTACTGTTCAAACATCGTTTGCAACATTCACTGTTACAACATTCACAAACAGAAATAAAAAAAATCGATCTCCCCTCTGCAAATTGGTGAGAACGCCTTTTGTGACCCCCCCCCCCCCCACCCCCCCTTTTTTTTCTCTCTCCAAAATCCTCTATTGGAATCGATCCCAATTAGGAGGAGAACATAAAGAATATATGCCACATCCATCCACAGGGAATGCCATTCATCAATGACAGGGAACTTTATCAATCCCTTCGCGAATGATAGGGAACTTTAGCAAAATCCCTACTCGAATGATAGGGAACTTTAGCAATCCCTACGCGAATGATAGGGAACTTTAGCAAAATTCCTACTCGAATGATAGGGAACTTTATCAATCCCTTCGCGAATGATAGGGAACTTTAGCAATCCCTACGCGAATGATAGGGAACTTTAGCAATCCCTTCGCGAATGACAGGGAACTTTATCAATCCCTTCGCGAATGATAGGGAACTTTAGCAAAATCCCTACTCGAATGATAGGGAACTTTATCAATCCCTTCGCGAATGATAGGGAACTTTAGCAATCCCTACGCGAATGATAGGGAACTTTAGCAATGCCAATGCGAATGATAGGCAACGTTAGCAAAATCCCTACGCTAATGATAGGGAATCGTAGCACAAAAATGTACTTTACAGACATACGTCTACAGTACAGGTATACCATTACAATACGGATTCATGATTCTACTGCAATAATTAACGGACGGAGACATTTGACAGGACAAGATTTTTAGACAATTAACTACAAAAGGTGGGGGGGCTCATATGTGAGCAAACTTTCATCCGATCTTGGATCAGCATTTATTTTGCATACCTAGAATACCACTACCTTAACAAGATAATTGTTAAATATATATAATTTCATTGACACACGGCAAAATCAAACAAGTCATTGAAGGTAGTTTCTTGACCGATTTCGCTGTAAACTAGACCAGGACATGAAGGCCGAATGGTCTATGCAGGCACGAAACCAGAGTCGCTTAAGCTTATACTGTACCTAAAGATAGACCAGACAGCTTTCAACTGGAATCATATTTGTATAAAATTAATATGATTAAGCTACGAAAGGCGCTTTGTCGATTCCGGCGTTCTGCACATAAATTTTCTGTCCAGTTGGGGAATCGCGATGGAACTCTATTAGAAGACATTATTTGCACCCACAGTCTGGGAATCGGTGTCACCGGTATTGAGGATGAATTTCATGTTTTGTTGTGTTGTACCAAGTTATGGTGGATATTCGTAAGATATATATTGGTTCTATGTTTTTGAACCGCCCAACATTTGATCGTTTCGGACCCTAATGTGTCATAATGATGTAACGACCCTAAGGAATTTGGCAATGTGTATATATCTTATTGGAAATCGTCTCCGTTTCACCACTTAAATGTATGTTCTTATACATTCTTATACTGAGCACCATGCAAACTGTTTGTATGATTATATGTTGTGTTATTTGGGCCTTAAGGCCTTCAAGACCAAATAAACTACAACCAAACTATTGCATAAACGATAGTAAGCTTAATATCTTTTCTTTATGTTTCCATGTCGTCGCTTTCTGTGTTAGATTGAATTTGACACGACAGGACTCAATGTTGTTAGTCAATTTGCCTCTGTTTACGAGAGTGTTTGTTTTTAAAATTAGACGAACGAGACGAAACCTTGTTCATTATTATAGAAAAAGCAAACCACGTCACAAGTTGAGGGTGGGGGGCTGGATGCCTGATAATCCAGTCGTTCACCCATGTGACCCTAGCTTCGCCCACTCCCGCTCCAAGTCTATCCCTCATTAGGGCGGCCGGGCGTCACTTGACTTGACACGTGCGTCTCCCCCTCACCCACGCCTAGTTGTGAAAGTTTGTACGCCATGTTTTTAATAAATTCTAGACTTGCTAAAATATCCACGGTTTTTCCATTGAACTGGTATTGAACCTAAGCCCACTGACAAATACCCAAAGCAAACTAAACGAATAGATGTGTTGTTTGTCTACGAGCGGTCGCTCAGTTTTAAGCCTTTGCCTGACAATGCAAAAGAAGGAATCTAAATTGTCTTTTGCGAATCTTACAGGCGTTTTTGCGAAATATACGTTATGCTTAAGCCTAATATCCCTACATGCCTGCTTGTTGCATTGAAAACGCGGCGAATGTATCGAGCCTGTATTCTAATATTAACTAATATTATGACGGGCCTTTTCTGCCGATGAAAGCTTTAGTGGTGCATTTATTCCCATATACGGACCCAATCCGCGTCGACGTGGCATCTGGTCGCTACAAACCTACTCAACATACAGACCTTTAATGACCTACATATTCTCGTCCCGAAGACCCAAAATATTTTCATTTTTAACATGTATTATACCATTCTGAACCCCCGTCGTTGAACATCTTAGGGAGGGGGCACGGGGTGTGACGGGGGGAGGGGGCACAAACGAGCTTCCCTACTCAAATTATCACCATTTCATTGGGGCAAACGTAAAAGCGTCACTTGTTTTCAGACGTTACCTATTTTCCAATTCTATCCATGAATCTTTCAGTATGCAAAACCCAACACGTCTTAGCGGCAGACAAGAAACGCCCTGACGCATGCATTACGTGTGTCTGCGAATACTCCCAAGATCTTTTGAATAAAAACTATTTTTTGCGCATCGGGTGATATTTAGTTTTGTTCTCGAAAGTAGGAACTGAACCCAAAAACCCAAGACTTTTACGTTCGTTTCATTAACGTTATGTGGAGCAAGCTTCGTAAATTATGAAACAAAACAAAATCTACAAAAAAAGGAAATAACCTGGTTCGTTGTGGTTCACTGCGCCCCCCCCCCCCCCCGCCCCGCCCCCTACCCTCGCCTCACACACACACACTCCACACATCCTCCGCCCTTCCATCCCAATCTAACAATATCTTCTTTGTCTCATTTCTTTTATTTAGATTATTTCGCTGGCATGGAAAACTAATGATCTGTAGAGCTTCATATGTTTTCCCATAAAACGGAGGGGGAAAGGAAAGACAATAACTTGTATTAGCGAAGTTGGATATATTTAGCTTCCCATCAGCAACGAGATTCATATATACACCAGCGTGCGGCAACAAATGAACAAAAATATATGTTCCTTTGGTTGATGCGATAACCATGCATATAGCCAATATGACGTTAAAGCTTTTCTAAATTGCTCCAACGAACAAGGAGAACCCTTTTTTGTACTCAGTGCTTTCAAACCTACCGTTGCAAATATCCCACAAGCTCCAGTAAATGTCCCCATGTACATGCGTTAAGCGATGTAACATTAGTTGTGTTACTGCATTGTACAATTGTTCCCGGAACGATGTTTATGAGAACAAAACAAAACTAATACCGCGAAACAGTTTCAATGTAGATGGAACCTCCTACGACACACTGAATGACAGAGCGAATGGAGGAATCCGATGCTGATGTGTCTACTCTGTGTGCTGCACAACGTAGAAACGAAGCTATCACAGTGATGCAAATGTATCTCTATATGCTTTAAGTCTTATTGGAGCCAGCAGATTTCCTTAACCATTTTAGCTCACAACCAGCTATCGTTGTGTGTAAGTAAACAGCCATAGCTATGTCCTCCCGAATCGGCCGTCGCCATCTGGAGATAATCGTAACTTAAGTTACGGTGATCGATCAGGCTGTGCACATTTTGGGGGCTATAACAGTCCAAAGCTACTATTAAGGTCCGAGTAAACGGCCAACCCTCCGATCATCTTTTTGTTCAGTGAACTTAGTATACACGCACTGACCAGGGGATCCTTTCACCAAGAGTTACGACCTCATAACCGTATCTGTTACATGCTAAGTTAGCGAAAGATCGTAATTTTACGAGCAACGAAAATAAACATCCGACGTTCCGACTCTGAGATCCTAAAAAGCGACATTGAAAATGATGTAAAAAAAATCGAGACTGAACTTTCCCAAAAAAGCGACACGGAACGTCGTGAAAACTCGACATTCGTCACTGAGAAAGAAGGTCTGAGGAAAGACCGTCTCGTCGAACTAAACACGTGTTCGAACAACCCACAGTTATACATTTAAATATGGTAAGAACATCTTTAGGAACCATGCTACTTTATTATGCATGTAATATGAAATAATAGTTCTATCTTGTTATAAGATAGTTCCTTTTGGTTGCCCACAATATTCAATAAGTCGTTATGTTATGTATTATAGTATATAATTATATATTTTAGTATATAGTTATATATTATATTATATAGTTCTATATTATACTATATAGTTATATATTATAGTATATAGTTATATATTATAGTATCGATATAGTCACCCGTTTAACCCTTTCTACCAACGTAAACAAAACAAAAACACTTAGTGAAATGACACGTCATCAGGTCAGTATCTGCCCCAGCCACGAGCCAAACGGGATCTCAAGTATATGTCGCCCACTAATATATTCATTCACTAGACCAAATAATGACAACTACCACCACTCCTGTAGCAGGAGTGAAATGACACGTCATCAGGTCAGTATCTGCCCCAGCCACGAGCCAAACGGGATCTCAAGTATATGTCGCCCACTAATATATTCATTCACTAGACCAAATAATGACAACTACCACCACTCCTGTAGCAGGAGTGAAATGACACGTCATCAGGTCAGTATCTGCCCCAGCCACGAGCCAAACGGGATCTCAAGTATATGTCGCCCACTAATGTATTCATTCACTAAACCAAATAATGACAACTACCACCACTCCTGTAACAGATCTTACTTAAGATCGCACATGCATGCCAAGTAACCGATTAAAACGGGTTTAATTCAGTATTTCGCACAGCTGTTATGTTTATTCGTGGATTCGTATGTATTGTATATCAATTATATACGTATTGGTTGACGTCGTACAATATTATCTTGCTCTTTAGCGTCGCTTTGAATGTGCAGGAACAAATATGTAACTTATATGAAGTAGATATTGCAGCCATATTTGGCATATTCTGTTCGCTTTTCCGCTAAAAGGCCTAGGTCTGTTTTGCATTGTCGATTTCTCGTTGCGATGACCATACGAGCCTAGATAAGTTATTGATGTGTTGTATTTTTTTACAATTTTCTCCGAAACCTGTTTTATAGCGGGCTTATATCTTGCGTTATCTTCGCCTGGTGTTGTGATAGTTTTGGAAGATCGATTTTGTAGTCCGAGCGTGGGCAGTAATTCATCGCTGTACCTTCGACATTTATTACAATTACGTTTAGCTCACGACAACTGTAATTTTGCTCTCTGCTCTCTGCGTTCTCATTCGATAATTTTTGCGTAATCTACGACGCCATCTGTACGTTTTCATGAAACGGTGAAATAAGACAGTTACTTGGTCGTTTGCGGGTCACCACTGTCTCGTTTACCTGACTCTCATGTACTGCGACATTTCTGCTTAGAGATAGGCCATGCTACTATTTTCCGGTCGGTCATCTCAATGTGTTTACTCCTGATCATGAATGCCAAGATTTTTTTTATTTCCGGGGACTAGACACGATGGATATTTATTTATTAATTTGTGTTCATTATTTGCATGGCAATGGTGCCTGGCTTAGGATCCGTGATAGTCGGATTGGTTCTCGGGTTATGAACATATCCACTATTGTAGACTTCGCTTATCTCATCGCTCTTTTCTGTCCCGGTAAATCATGTCTCCCCATCTGATGTATATTACTTGTTTTCTTCCAAACAGTTTTCATTAACTAAATTTATCTCTATCGCGTTACTTCTTTGTGTTATCCTTTCCTTACTCTTGTTCTTGCTTCTATCCATCACTCTTATACTTTTCTTTTCTGTTGTTGGCTTTTGTGTCTCTACTGTCTATTTCTTTGACTCTCGTTCGCTTCTGCCAATCTCTCCTCATTCCCGTCCACGCCATACTGCCTGTAGATCTTTTAGGTATCATGTGGCCTCTCATTTCTGTCTCTCACTCTTATATCACATCTCTGTATCTATCCATCATTTCTTCTCCTTCTTAAATCTTTCATTGCTGTGTCCTTGTTATGCCCATCGCGTCGCTGTCCCCTTCATTTTATTCTCTTTCTCTCTCTCTCTCTCTCTCTTTCTCTCTCTCTCTCTCTTGTTTTCTCTCTATTTCTTCTCTTTTCTTTCTATTTCACTGTCTGCCATCTTAGATATCGCTCTCGTGCTGTTTTTCTCTAGATGTATCTCCCGCAATTATCTTTAGCTTCCTGTTTTCATCGCTCTAGGTTACCCCTACGAGCTCTATTACTCTTTGGCTTTGTCGGATTCTTTAATTATCGCTCTCATATTTTCGTCATTCTCTTCTACTTCCGCTTTTCCCAGCTATTCTACATTCTTCCGGTATACCCCCACCTTTCCTGTTCTCTCGTCCCTCGCTGGTTGTCTCTCCTTCTTTTCCTATCATTCTATACCTCTCTTATTTATATTTACCCATTCTGTATTATTCTTTTTCTTTCTCTAAGCTGCGGACCCCTTTTTGGACCAAGCTGGCATTTTTTCCTGTTCGTGCGAGCGATGGAAGTCCCCGGCTCGACGCCGGCGCTTCTGTTTTTTCCGACTGTCTGACAGTCTGGTTGAAACGACTTTTTTCCGTCTGGAAACCCAGCCTGTGTCGCGTTTCCTCACAAAATCCGGCCATTTTTGTTCTTTTTCCTCCCAGTTTTGTTTCCATTTTTGTTCATTACATTTTGACTATTCTCTGCAGAAACTCATATATCCTACAGAAAAAAAAGCAGACGCTGTCGACTACGTTGATAAATAAAAGTCGTTTTTCTTGGTATTGAGAAGCGTCTCCACCAATAAAACTAAGGGCAATAAATAATTCGCAATATAAAAGGTAGACAATGAGTCGATATGGTACAAGCCGCTGCAACGAGCACGTGCGCATCTTATGGCGGTGCACCGATGGATCATGTGACTAGTGTGACGTAATATATGCCGGGGTCCTGCCCCATACGCACCCGCTGACTGGCGGGCTAACAACATTATAAATTCCAGATATTCTTTATTTGCCTTCCCATTAAATTGGATATGACGTACGGGTTAACACCATGCGACATTTGCCACATCGTTCGTTCCACCACTTTACGATGTCCAAGGATATGTATTTGCCCCATATACGTGTGCGGATGGTGTACACGTGTACACCATTGGTATAGCTAGCCCAATGTACAACTCGGTTTAGACAGGGAAGAGATGGAAGAAGGCATTGGAAATTCATCTAGCGGACCCGATCTAATGTTTCAATCCAATAAATGTAGATACAGTAGAATATTCTTAACCCAGACCCTCGGTAAACCGAAATCCCAATTTCCACTCAATATCGGATCTAGATCGTTCCAGATCCCGATTTTGCTATCCTAACCGAAGATCTCTATAAACCGAATATGTATCGGCCTGTCGCAAATACACTTTCAATAATAGTTAAATTATACTGCGTAGCGATCAACTAAGCAAGATCATGTAAGCGTGTAGTACGCAAACCTTTATTATGCTACCACAGGCAATGCTCTGTTGTGGGCTTTGCGAGGTGTTGATGGATGCAGCGGAAGGGGGTGGGGGTGGTGGGGGGGGGGGGGGGCAGGCAGGGTAAAACGCTTTTGCTATAGATATTACTGCGCTTTAATAATGGCCTCATCTTCAGTCTAGACCAACAACATTCATAAAACAGATAGCGTCCCAGGAGAGAGGTTTGCGCATAACTTTGACATTCAAGAATTATCCCAGTCGTTTTATGCGAACGTTCCTTGAATATATGACATTTAGACTAATATAATAACATTTCGTGAGTAATTTTTTTAAAATTACCATTTACTCTAACAATATTATGTAGCTCTTAATGCGACCTCTGTAACGTGTTATATATTTACGTTTTTTTATTTCGTCATTATTATTTATTATTTAAAATATTGTTTAAAATATTATTTAAAAATGAATAGGATAAGATATGATATGAAATGTTTTGCAAACATCTGTATTCGACGCTACCCATATCATAACTTGTCACCTGCTCAAATCCTTGTTTTACCTGAGCAGCCCATTACTGAAGGGTGAACGTCTTTTTGCTGCGGTACGGACTGGGGCCATAACCAGAACGAAATAAGCAAGATAATCAGGAAAACTAAGGTTAGCATAGCAGTGATGAGGGTTCCAAACAGTCTCTGGTATGATTATGCTTGCATAATTTTCAAACTTTACACCTGGATAGTAGAAGAACATCCCAGACACAAAACAATAATTTTTGTCCTGGTAGGTTGCAGTCTATCGACTTGCTCTCTGCCTAGCTACGTGCATTCATAATATCACCCTAATTCTGTATTAGGATCATCAACAACTGTGTCCACACAACACGTCTACATTGCTAGACCTATGTACAGCACGTTATTCGATCAGGCTGTTAATTTTTTTTATGTTATAGGGCGTATGATAAATTTACTTGCTTATGGTGAAACTAACATACCGTTATATATATCAGTTTAGGTAGGACCAGATTCGTCATAATATTGATGTCAAGACATAACATTAGTTATAAGACCCCTCTTATAAATCGTTAGACAATTATAACGAAGTGTACGGCCATGTCGAGATGCTCTATTTACAGCTGATGGCAGCAGATGGGAGGTCAGTCGAATAGCCAGCATAGTGTCATCCCTCATTCCATAGTCTCATCCACCCTCACTCGAGAATTGTACACCAAATCACTTTTCCCAAAACGCCCCTCTTTGTGAATAAATAACATGGAATTACTACAGCCTTGATAAACTTGAATAATGAGAACAACAGCGCTGTCCGACACATCTTTAGGTTCGGGGGGATGTCGCTGTATTTATTCAGTGGGTGCTGTCGGAGGCAGTGGCGGATCCAGAGATGGGTGTCCCGCGGATCCGGACACCACCCGAGGTAGCCCTCTTTCACTGCAAAATGTGCATCTATCTCAGGTTTAGACTCCCCCCCCCCCCCTCTATGCTTCTTAATATATTCGTGGACTAATGTCGGGTACCTACGACTACCTTTTCGGGTTCCTACCCAATCGTTTGGAAGGTCAAGGGAGGGGCGGAATAATGCCCCCGGAAGAACGCATACTAACTCTTTGCAAAAGAATTCTCCGCAGAAAAACAGATATAAGACACATGTAAAGCCGGGTGTGAAACTATAATTATTCGGGCAGTGCAATCTTCACCCTATCGGTAACAATCTACCCGTCGAAGAGAAACACGGCTGTGGCATAGCTTTATCAATATGGCAATACCGGCTGTGAGATAGATCTATCTATAAGGCAATAACGGCTGTGAATAGATCCATCAATATGGCAACAACAGCTGTGACATAGCTCTATCAAAATGGCAAAACGACTGTGACATAGATCTATTTATATGGCAATAACGGCTGTGAGATTGCTCTAACAATATGGTAATAACAGCTCTGAGATAGCTCTATCAATATGGCAATAACGGCTGTGACCGATCTATCTATATGGCAAAAACGGCTGTGACATAGATCTATCAATATGGCAATAACAGCTGAGATAGCTCTATCAATATGGCAATAACAGTTGTGATATAGCTCTATCAATATGGCAATAACAGCTGAGATAGCTCTATCAATATGGCAATAACAGCTGTGAGATAGCTCTATCAATATGGCAATAACGGCTGTGACATAGATCTATCAATATGGCAATAACAGCTGTGAGATAGCTCTATAAATATGGCAATAACGGCTTTGACATAGATCTATCTATATGGCAAAAACGGCTGTGAGATAGCTCTATAAATATGGCAATAATGACTGTGACAGAGATATATCAATGTGGCAATAATGACTGACAGATATATATCAATGGGGCAATGATGGCTGTTATATAGATATATCAATGTGGCAATTATGACTGTGATATAGATATATCAATGTGGCAATAATGATTGTGAGATAGATATATCAATATGGCAATAATGACTGTGACAGCGATGTATCGATGTGGCAATAATGACCTGATATAGGCCTACATATATTAATATGGCAATAATGGCTGTGACAGAGCTATCAATGTGACAATAATGGCTATTTGTGTGGCAATAATGACCGTAATTTATACCCATGACTGGAATGTAGGAACTCTGGCATCGACAGTTTACTCCGATGGTTGCCGCGTATGTATCACAAGACCCGATGGACTAGCATGGCGCGCTGCCATTATAGAAAGTGACGTCATGTGTAACCATGGTTGTCATGGCGTGCGGATATGACATCATGGTTGTCATGGTAATCACGAACTTTGGGTAAACTGGCCCATGTGGTTGGTTACAAGTATAAATGTGGTCACTTACTTGACATAGTTACCGTGTTATCAGGTTTCACGTGCACATAACACACACAGATCTGGTTGGATTTCCTGACTTTCCTTTAAATTCCGTCGTTAACTATCGGCCAAATTAAATTCAACTTCAATTCTAACTAGCTGCATGTTAAAGCTGGGGTGCGTAATGTGATTGTACGCCCTAGCTGAGCTCTCCCAGAGCAGCTAGTGCGTACCGGGACCGCATGCGTGGCGTTTCATGCATGGCAAGATCGATGCACTGTTACACGGTACGACCTGTAGACTGGGAGACGTACGTCGGAGACGACGAAAGCGGTGTACGCCTACCGAAAGACGAGGTGGTGGGATGGAAGGGGAGGATGGACAGTGGTGGCCTCACGGCCTACGTACCTGCAAGGTTCGGCAGGTGCACGCGGGCTTGCCGTTACACGCGTTGCTCAGAGCGGGATCGCCGCCTGTCGTCCAGCCATCGCTGGTCGTCCGTCGCCGCGTTCGTCTCGTGCGGCAGCGTCGCTCCGAATGATGCTCTGACGTCAACGTCGTTTTCTTGTCGCTTCCAGTGCTGGCCAAAACCCAGACCGTCGTACGTAGCAACGCAGTTTCCAGCCGCCTAGTTCGGGCTGTCTCTCCTCTCTGTCTCTACCTCTCTCTCTCTCTCTCTCTAGCTCTCTACACTCGTTTTGTTTCAGCCTGTTTTTTATCAGGGCTTTCTAAGCCACGGAGACTCTAGAGCCATAAAAATGACGTTTATGCGCCAGCTGTAGTTTTTTCACCTAGACTGCGCCCGCCCTTTTTCCTCTGGCTTTGACAGCGAAAAATATTGAATATCGTGCGGTAGGCTCTAGCCCCACTGTGCTTTCCTACATATGCTATTTTCCAGCTAGCTTGTTTTTCGGCGAGGCGAGCTGGCTGGCTGCGCTGCGTCGCGCGTTTTTGCCCCATCAAACCGCCGCGCTAGCTGTAAAACATTATCAAGCCTCTTTTTTCGTAACCGAGATATTTTTTGGTCGGACTCGCTTAGTTGCGAGACTGGCGCGGGCTGTTTTGCGACTGACTTGAACGGGATTTCACTGGTAAGTAAAGAAAAAAAAGAAAAGGCTAAAAACAAGACCTTCCGAGCTGGAGGCGCGTGCAAAGCTTCTACCTGCATGAAAACCTATTATGGTTTGTCCCGAGGCTCACGTGGAGCAACAGACGGCTGGAGTGGCAGATGGACGGATGTAGGGAGGGATACATTTTCACATATATGACGACAAAAGGTCGCTTGATTCCGCCGCTACCGCTGCCGATCGGCAGGCAGCCGGGAGCCCCTGGCCTGTGACGTTTACATACGGGACATTGGACGTCGCAGCCCGCGGAATATCTCAAAAACTGCCCGTCTCGGTCGATTTTACAGCGCGCATAACATGAGAACAAAGGCACGTTAGGTGACACGATGAAATAACTTCAATACGTTCTTCCTGTGTTCGATCAACGACATACATTAGCGATAGCAAGGAATCGCTATATCCTACATATTGCATATAGATAGGTCCATGTATAGAAACCCGAATTACAATTAGTTTAACCAGCATCGCTGACTGTCAATGCTAGACCAATATGTCAGTTCGACATTATGAATTTACGAAAGCAGAAAACTTCTCTATTGATTTTCTTTCCCGTTCCGCATTATCGGCCTATAAATGGCTTCCACTTGACGTCACTCTTCATGTTTAATTGCAAGTGTCCATGAATAAAACGTCAAAATCTTCGTGTAGCTAACGTGTGTGTTGCTTTCAAATGAAGTCGTTTGCTGTCATGTTGTTTATAAATATTCTGTGGTGGCTCAGCGGTGGAGACACGAGTGATTAGGCGACACGTGCCAACACCCAGACCCCCACACTCACCCCTGACCCCCCACTCCTTGTATCGTCAAAATAGGCGGGAAAGGGAAAATACAATATCTACAAACACCCCACCAAAATGTTCTTTTTGTAGAATATTGAAATTTGTTTGCCTTTTTAGCTGAACACTAGACGCTACAAGATCTGTTAGCGAGGATACATATCATTTGCACATTCATCTTGACATTCGACTTCTCAAAATCCTTTTGCTTCATTTTAAAATAACAATATACGGGGTTTGATAAAATATTTCTCTGACAACTGTTGAAATATAGTGACGTTTTGCGTCGGTTTCCCTTTGATGATGTCGTCTTTGTGACGTCACTACAGTTAGTTTTGCTTTCAGTTTCTGTCTGAGTTATATCTGACGGAGAGATATGGTTATGTGGAAGTGCTTCTGTGTTGGTTCATCATGGGACGGATGGGAAAGAGGGTCCAATTGCCGTAAAGTTAGCTAATCTACTGCAGAATCGATTATCACTCTCTAACTCCCTAAGGCAGGGAGGAGAAGGGGGGAAGGTAACTGTCGCTGTTAGACCCCACCCCAGTCACACCCACACCCACCCTAATCACACACACACCGGCCCCGTGACCCCACCCCAGTCACACACACCCCACCCCAGTCACACACACCCCAACCCTGTCACACACACACCCAACCCCAGTCACACACCCCCCCCCCCGCAGTCACACACCCCACCCCAGTCACACACACACCGGCCCAGCGACCCCACCCCAGTCACACACACCCCACACCAATCACACACACACCCAACCCCAGTCACACACCCCACCCCAATCACACACACACCCAACCCCAGTCACACACCCCACCCCAGTCACACACACACCGGCCCAGTGACACACACATTGGCCCAGTGACACCCCAGTCACACACACACACCGGCCCAGTGACTCCACCCCAGTCACACACACACCGGCCGAGCGACCCCACCCCAGTCACACACACCCCACCCCAATCACACACACACCCAACCCCAGTCACACACCCCACCCCAGTCACACACACACCGGCCCAGTGACACACACATTGGCCCAGTGACACCCCAGTCACACACACACACCGGCCCAGTGACTCCACCCCAGTCACACACACACCGGCCCAGTGACACCCCAGTCACACACAAACGGGCCCAGTGGCACTCCAGTCACCCACACCCCCCACCCCAGTCACACACACACCGGCCCACCGTTAGACCCCACCCCAGTCACACACACACCGGCCCAGTCACACACACACCCCACCCCAGTCACACACACCCCACCCCAATCACACACACACCCAATCCCAGTCACACACCCCACCCCAGTCACACACACACCGGCCCAGTGACACCCCAGTCACACACACCCCATCCCAGTCACACACACACCCCACCCCAGTCACACACACACCGGCCCAGTGACACCCCAGTCACACACACATCGGCCCAGTGACAGCCCAGTCACACACACACCCCACACCAGTCACACACACACCGGCCTGCCGTTAGACCCCACCCCAGTCACACACTCCGGCCCAGTGACCCCACCCCAGCCACACACACACCGGCCCAGTGACCCCACCCCAGTCACACACACACCCCAGCCCAGTCACACACACACCGGCCCACCGTTAGACCCCACCCCAGTCACACACATCCCCCACCCCAGTCACACACACACCGGCCCAGTGACCCCACCCTAGTCACACACACACCGGCCCAGTGACACCGCAGTCACACACACACCGGCCCACCGTTAGACCCCACCCCAGTCACACACACACCGGCCCACCGTTAGACCCACCCAGTCACACACACACCGGCCCACCGTTAGACCCCACCCCAGTCACACACACACCGGCCCAGTGACCCCACCCCAGTCACACACACACCGGCCCAGTGACACCCCAGTCACACACACACCGGCCCACCGTTAGACCCACCCAGTCACAAACACACCGGCCCACCGTTAGACCCCACCCCAGTCACGCACACAACGGCCCAGTGACCCCACCCCAGTCACACACACACCGGCCCAGTGACACCCCAGTCACACACACACCGGTCCATCGTTAGACCCCACCCCAGTCACACACACACCGGCCCACCGTTAGACCCCACCCCAGTCACACACACACCGGCCCAGTGACACCCCAGT
The DNA here is from genome assembly GCA_964019135.1 of Arenicola marina. Classification (NCBI taxonomy): domain Eukaryota; kingdom Metazoa; phylum Annelida; class Polychaeta; family Arenicolidae; genus Arenicola; species Arenicola marina. Next base: position 11,199,838 of record OZ025263.1, read on the forward strand.
CACACACATCCCCCACCCCAGTCACACACACACCGGCCCAGTGACCCCACCCCAGTCACACACACACTGGCCCACCGTTAGACCCCACCCCAGTCACACACACACCGGCCCACCGTTAAACCCCACCCCAGTCACACAAACACCGGCCCACCGTTAGACCCCACCCCAGTCACACACACACCGGCCCACCGTTAGACCCCACCGAAGTCACACACACACCGGCCCAGTGACCCCACCCCAGTCACACACACACTGGCCCACCGTTAGACCCCACCCCAGTCACACACACACCGGCCCACCGTTAGACCCCACCCCAGTCACACACACACCGGCCCACCGTTAGATCCCACCCCAGTCACACAAACACCGGCCCACCGTTAGACCCCACCCCAGTCACACACACACCGGCCCACCGTTAGACCCCACCCCAGTCACACAAACACCGGCCCGCCGTTAGACCCCACCCCAATCACACACACACCCCACCCCAGTCACACACACACCGGCCCAGTGACCCCACCCCAGTCACGCACACACCGGCCCAGTGACCCCACCCCAGTCACACACACACCGGCCCAGTGACCCCACCCCAGTCACACACACACCGGCCCACCGTTAGATCCCACCCCAGTCACACACACACCGGCCCAGTGACCCCACCCCAGTCACACACACACCGGCCCACCTTTAGACCCCACCCCAGTCACACACACACCGGCCCACCGTTAGACCCCACCCCAGTCACACACACACCGGCCCAGTGACCCCACCCCAGTCACACACACACCGGCCCACCGTTAGACCCCACCCCAGTCACACACACACCGGCCCACCGTTAGACCCCACCCCAGTCACACACACACCGGCCCACCGTTAGACCCCACCCCAGTCACACACACACCGGCCCAGTGACCCCACCCCAGTCAGACACACACCGGCCCACCGTTAGACCCCACCCCAGTCACACACATACCGGCCTACCGTTAGACCCCACCCCAGTCACACACATCCCCCACCCCAGTCACACACACACCGGCCCAGTGACCCCGCCCCAGTCACACACACCCCGGCCCAGTGAAAAACCAGTCACACACACACCGGCCCAGTGACACCCCAGTCAAACACACCCCACCCCAGTCACACACACCCCACCCCAATCACACACACACCCAACCACAGTCACACACCCCACCCCAGTCACACACACACCGGCCCAGTGACACACACATTGGCCCAGTGACACCCCAGTCACACACACACCCCACACCAGTCACACACACACCGGCCCGCCGTTATACCCTACCCCAGTCACACACACACCGGCCCAGTGACCCCACTCCAGTCACACACACACCCCACCCCAGTCACACACACACCGGCCCACCGTTAGACCCCACCCCAGTCACACACACACAGGCCCACCGTTAGACCCCACCCCAGTCACACACACACCGGCCCAGTGACACCCCAGTCACACACACACCGGCCCACCGTTAGACCCCACCCCAGTCACACACACACCGGCCCAGTGACACCCCAGTCACACACATCCCCCACCCCAGTCGCACACACACCGGCCCAGTGACCCCACCCTAGTCACACACACACCGGCCCAGTGACACCCCACTCACACACACACCGGCCCAGTGACACCCCAGTCACACACACACCGGCCCAGTGACACCCCAGTCACACACACACCGGCCCAGTGACACCCCAGTCACACACAAACGGGCCCAGTGACACCCCAGTCACACACACCCACCACCCCAGTCACACACACCCCGCACCCCAGTCACACACACACCGGCCCAGTGCCCCCCCAGTCACACACACCCCATCCCAGTCACACACACACCCCACCCCAGTCACACACACACCGCCCCAGTGACACCCCAGTCACACACACACCGGCCCAGTGACACCCCAGTCACACACATCCCCCACCCCAGTCGCACACACACCGGCCCAGTGACCCCACACTAGTCACACACACACCGGCCCAGTGACACCCCACTCACACACACACCGGCCCAGTGACACCCCAGTCACACACACACCGGCCCAGTGACACCCCAGTCACACACACACCGGCCCAGTGACACCCCAGTCACACACAAACGGGCCCAGTGACACCCCAGTCACACACACCCACCACCCCAGTCACACACACCCCCACCCCAGTCACACACACACCGGCCCACCGTTAGACCCCACCCCAGTCACACACACACCGGCCCAGTGACCCCCCAGTCACACACACCCCATCCCAGTCACACACACACCCCACCCCAGGCACACACACACCGGCCCAGTGACCCCCCAGTCACACACACCCCATCCCAGTCACACACACACCCCACCCCAGTCACACACACACCGGCCCAGTGACACCCCAGTCACACACACATCGGCCTAGTGACACCCCACTCACACACACACCGGCCCAGTGACACCCCAGTCACACACACACCGGCCCAGTGACACCCCAGTCACACACACACCGGCCCAGTGACACCCCAGTCACACACAAACGGGCCCAGTGACACCCCAGTCACACACACCCACCACCCCAGTCACACACACCCCCCACCCCAGTCACACACACACACCGGCCCACCGTTAGACCCCACCCCAGTCACACACACACCGGCCCAGTGACACCCCAGTCACACACACATCGGCCCAGTGACAGCCCAGTCACACACACACCCCACACCAGTCACACACACACCGGCCTGCCGTTAGACCCCACCCCAGTCACACACACCGGCCCACCGTTAGACCCCACCCCAGTCACACACACACCGGCCCAGTGACCCCACCCCAGTCACACACACACCCCAGCCCAGTCACACTCACACCGGCCCACCGTTAGACCCCACCCCAGTCACACACACACCGGCCCACCGTTAGACCCCACCCCAGTCACACACACACCGGCCCACCGTTAGACCCACCCAGTCACACACACACCGGCCCACCGTTAGACCCCACCCCAGTCACACACACACCGGCCCAGTGACCCCACCCCAGTCACACACACACCGGCCCAGTGACACCCCAGTCACACACACACCGGCCCACCGTTAGACCCCACCCCAGTCACACACACACCGCCCCACCGTTAGACCCACCCAGTCACAAACACACCGGCCCACCCTTAGACCCCACCCCAGTCACACACACAACGGCCCAGTGACCCCACCCCAGTCACACACACACCGGCCCAGTGACACCCCAGTCACACACACACCGGTCCATCGTTAGACCCCACCCCAGTCACACACACACCGGCCCACCGTTAGACCCCACCCCAGGCCCACACACACCGGCCCAGTGACACCCCAGTCACACACATCCCCCACCCCAGTCACACACACACCGGCCCAGTGACCCCACCCCAGTCACACACACACCGGCCCACCGTTAGACCCCACCCCAGTCACACACACACCGGCCCACCGTTAGACCCCACCCCAGTCACACACACACCGGCCCACCGTTAGACCCCACCCCAGTCACACACACACCGGCCCACCGTTAGACCCCACCCCAGTCACACAAATAACCGGCCCGCCGTTAAACCCCACCCGAATCACACACACACCCCACCCCAGTCACACACACACCGGCCCAGTGACCCCACCCCAGTCACACACACACCGGCCCAGTGACCCCACCCCAGTCACACACACACCGGCCCAGTGACCCCACCCCAGTCACACACACACCGGCCCAGTGACCCCACCCCAGTCACACACACACCGGCCCACCGTTAGACCCCACCCCAGTCACACACACACCGGCCCAGTGACCCCACCCCAGTCACACACACACCGGCCCAGTGACCCCACCCCAGTCACACACACACCGGTCCAGTGACCCCACCCCAGTCACGCACACACCGGCCCACCGTTAGACCCCACCCCAGTCACACACACACCGGCCCACCGTTAGACCCCACCCCAGTCACACACACACCGGCCCACCGTTAGACCCCACCCCAGTCACACACACACACCCCACCCCAGTCACACGCACACCGGCCCACCGTTAGACCCCACCCCAGTCACACACACACCGGCCCACCGTTAGACCCCTCCCCAGTCACACACACACCGGCCCAGTGACCCCACCCCAGTCACACACACACACACCGGCCCACCGTTAGACCCCACCCCAGTCACACACACACCGGCCCACCGTTAGACCCCACCCTAGTCACACACACACCGGCCCACCGATAGACCCCACCCCGGTCACACACACACCGGCCCACCGTTAGACCCCACCCCAGTCACACACACACCGGCCCAGTGACCCCCCAGTCACACACACCCCATCCCAGTCACACACACACCCCACCCCAGTCACACACACACCGGCCCAGTGACACCCCAGTCACACACACATCGGCCCAGTGACACCCCAGTCACACACACATCGGCCCAGTGACCCCACCCCAGTCACACACACACCGGCCCACCGTTAGACCCCACCCCAGTCACACACACACCAGCCCACCGTTAGACCCCACCCCAATCACACACACGCCGGACCGGTGACTCCACCCCAGTCACACACACACCGGCCCAATTTTAGACCCCACCCCAGTCACACACACACCCCACCCCAGTCACACACACACCGGCCCACCGTTACACCCCACCCCAGCAACACACAAACCGGCCCACCGTTAGACCCCACCCCAGTCACACACACACCGGCCCGCCGTTAGACCCCACCCGAATCACACACACAGCCCACCCCAGTCACACACACACCGGCCCAGTGACCCCACCCCAGTCACACACACACCGGCCCACCGTTAGACCCCACCCCAGTCACACACACACCGGCCCAGTGACACCCCAGTCACACACACATCGGCCCAGTGACACCCCAGTCACACACACATCGGCCCAGTGACCCCACCCCAGTCACACACACACCGGCCCACCGTTAGACCCCACCCCAGTCACACACACACCAGCCCACCGTTAGACCCCACCCCAATCACACACACGCCGGACCGGTGATTCCACCCCAGTCACACACACACCGGCCCAATTTTAGACCCCACCCCAGTCACACACACACCCCACCCCAGTCACACACACACCGGCCCACCGTTACACCCCACCCCAGCAACACACAAACCGGCCCACCGTTAGACCCCACCCCAGTCACACACACACCGGCCCGCCGTTAGACCCCACCCGAATCACACACACACCCCACCCCAGTCACACACACACCGGCCCAGTGACCCCACCCCAGTCACACACACACCGGCCCACCGTTAGACCCCACCCCAGTCACACACACACCGGCCCAGTGACCCCACCCCTGTCACACACACACCGGTCCAGTGACCCCACCCCAGTCACACACACACCGGCCCAGTGACCCCACCCCAGTCACACACACCGGCCCAGTGACCCCACCCCAGTCACACACACACCGGCCCACCGTTAGACCCTACCCCAGTCACACACACACCGGCCCACCATTAGACCCCACCCCAGTCACACACACACCGACCCACCGTTAGACCCCACCCCAGTCACACACACACCGGCCCTGTGACCCCACCCCAGTCACACGCACACCGGCCCAGTGACCCCACCCCAGTCACACACACACCGGCCCAGTGACCCCACCCCAGTCACACACACACCGGCCCACCGTTAGACCCCACCCCAGTAACACACACACCGGCCCACCGTTAGACCCCACCCCAGTCATACACACCCCACCCCAGTCACACACACACCGGCCCAGTGACCCCACCCCAGTCACACACGCACCGGCCCAGTCACACCCCAGTCACACACACACCCCACCCCAGTCACACACACACCGGCCCACCGTTAGACCCCACCCCAGTCACACACACACCGGCCCAGTGACCCCACCCCAGTCACACACTCCGGCCCAGTGACCCCACCCCAGTCACACACACACCGGCCCACCGTTAGACCCCACCCCAGTCACACACACACCGGCCCACCGTTAGACCCCACCCCGGTCACACACACACCGGCCCACCGTTAGACCCCACCCCAGTCACACACACTCCGGCCCAGTGACGGGGGCGAGTTCGGGGGGGGCGGGGAGGGGGGAGGTCAAAGTTAATGGTTGGGTAGAGGCTCCATATTCAATTCTTTATTTTGTCTACGACATGTAGAAACATGCGTGTTGCCATGTAACAAATAACACAGAAAGAGAATTATAGCAATAAAGTATTCACACACTTAATTTCATGGATACATCGATAAATCTACCAACTGCAAAAGAGTGCCGCATGGTGTTCGATTGACCGCAGGTCAGTTAGGCCTTTCCGTCCCTCCCGAGTAAAGAATAAACCCAACCCCATAAATTCGGCTTGAAGCATTTTTTGGTGACTAATTTTTCACATGAGGCGGGCGGTAAGGGTGTGTGTGTGTGGGGGGGGGGACTACAGCCATGTAGTGCCGATATCGGCAGCCAGTGGGAAGGGAGTCACCCTGGCTACAAAGTGAGTAGACCCCAAATGTATATTTCTTGAAGACACAACAGGGTGAGGTGGGAAGGGGGGGCGGGGCGTGCATGTGAAGCGACAACGAGATGAGATAACATAGCAGCCCTACTATGGCCTATATCCTGTTTATGATAAGCAACCTAATGTAACGTTACTGTAGTCCCTCCCCCCACCCCCCCGCATCACTCACACACCCACAGTCACCATGTCGAAAGACCGTTTCGAGACAGGAGGACTCCATGAAACTTAATTATAATGATGAAAGTAAGCGCCATATACATGTATATATATAAATATTAATGACTCCGCACTCCAAGCAATTCCATAAAACTTGGATGGGTATAAGTAGGGCGTCCGTATTGTACGCCTCAGATATCTATCTGAGCCCGTCGGGGTGCTTTTACCTGCGGAATGAAATGGAATTTACTATGATATGGTCCGTACGAATATACTGTATTGGCTAGTGATTCCATCAAAGTAAGAATTGCAATGGACCATGTATTTTTGATACGCTTCATACGCTAATAATCAGTGCTAATAGGTCATTTGTGCATTATTTGTGTCTTATACCCAGTGCGATATAGAGCACGTGGTATATGTTCTGCGTTGGCAATTGTTACAGGTAAAATGTAACTCAAGCAACGGTAGCAGGTTATGCTAATAGGACTAAATTAACGTATGGAACATCCTGGCCATTCGAACATCTACTTGAGGTCTGGTCTACAGCAGGCATAATTAGTGAGAAAAAAAGTGACGTATTAAATACTGGCATCTGTCTATTGTATACATGAAGTTATGGACAATGCCATTATTATAATCAATACATCAATAATGCAATTATTGTAGCCGCACATGAAGCATCAAAACAAAGGTGCCCCGACGCTTCAATATACCCAATCTGGTCAATAAATGTAGCATAGACCTACATATGTATATGGATCTAAGACGTGAAATTGACAAGGAATTAGTAAGTTTTGTTCGTTAGCCCTGCATACAAGATACGCGCACACATCACATGTGTTATCCATATCCATGAGTGAATATGTTAAAAGTATTGATCACATGTTTATAGGCCGATTCATTCATCCCTGGAAAGCAAAACAGATGAGATTAGTGAGTAGTCAGTTAAATCGATGTTGTCACAGGACGCGGACCCCTTGTTTTGTTTTGATACTAATAGGGCAAAAAGCATAGATCTAAAATATTTCCATAAAAACCTCGCTGATTGTGGCTTGTGGCTTGTGTCTCTAATCACAATATCGCCTTTACAACGTGGCACACTGACATAGGAAAGTTCGCTCGATAATCAAAGATTAATCGTGCGTTTTTACAACATCTGCTTTTTAGATCATTTACTAACAGTTACCGCGTACTCATGTTAGGCCTGTTTTTCCATGAGATGAAATTCCCGACGATATATATGACGCTACTTCGAGTTCGATCCTCATCATTCAGCGCCACCAGACTCATCCATTTGCACAAAGAGCGTAAAACATCCATCCATCATTATAGACATACGGCCCGTTTTTTCCACGCGCATTAGTCCTAGCCATGCACCGCGACAACGAGTTTTATCAGACGACTGGCGAAGTAAGGTTTAGTGTCTGAAGCTAAATTAGTTTATTGTGATGTTATGATCATCTTTACACGTTAACCAGCCATACATAAATATATTGATGTAAGATCTGTCACAGTTTAACATATGTTCTCATACCGGTTCGCGCAATGCGGATTCCATGCCTACCTGTTGTCGCCGAGCGTTCAAGCCAGAAATTAGTGGACTTCCCAATGGCGTCAACATTAAGCCAAATTGTAGTGCATTAAATATTAGCAGTATAGGAGGTAAAAACAGGATATTTATAATGTTTACGGTGTAATGTTAGGCTATAGTTTTTAGTTTTTATATTTCTAGTTTCAATAGAATTTATTAATTTAACGGTATCTATTTTTTGTCACGAGGAATTGAACACTCCCCCAATTGGTTGCACAAATTGTCTGAGCTTTTTCGCCAACAAGCCTACTTCGGTAGGAATCTCCCAAACCAGGTAGTGGTGTTGTTCTCTGCTGTTTTTTATGCATATCAAATATTCCTTTTAAATATATGATATTTGGGGACACGTACCTACATCCTCACCCCCACACCCGGCCTCCCCCTCCCTTTATCGTTAAAATAGGCAGAGAAAGGCCCCTATAATGACATGTGGCTTGCCAAAAACTGTTAATGTATGCAAAAACAGTGTACAATAGAAAAAAAACCCCACAGAAACACCGTCGCGTTTGCACTCGAGATTGACTAAAGGTTGATATACGTTTTTTGTGTGCATATTCACCTAATTCAACGACTTAGCAGATATAACGATGTCTGTAAAAATTCCGCTTAAGAATATTATGGTTAACAGTGACTTATAAATGAACATCTATAATATGATATATGGAGACATAGACGCCTATATATACACATTAGTTCAACATTTCGCCGTAGAAGAACAAGCGTCATTAATGTATCATTACACCATTGTTGTGGTGATAGTTACTACTTGATAAATAAATCAATACCTATAATTAATTCATATCATCACAAATCTCATCATGTGCAAGGCAACCGCATATTTGTTGCAATCTTTGTATGTTGTAACATTTTGGGCGTCTATAACGCATGTTCTATAGGTGTCTGGAAAGGGGTAAATGGCGACAGCAGCCCCCCCCCCCCCCTCTTCCATGGCAACTTTGTGTGTAAGAGAATCCAAAATATAGCGAAGAAGAGTTCAGGGAATGTCTAGTCCCGAGTAAGGTTTTAAATAATCTTCTAAATAACGTTGCACTTTCGTTTGGGTCGTCTGGTATGTTTGCTACAGCTATAGGTAAAGCCTACTCCTTCCGATATTGTACTGTAACTGATAAGTTGCTTTTACAGCAGTCTCAATCTTCACAATGACGGGCTTATTTTTGTTGAAACATGGTGCAGTTTTACAAACGAATTATTCGTTGTATACATGAGAGGGCTGCTTGAAATAAAAAAGTAAGGGGTTGCTGACAAAAATCCAAAACACAAGTACTGGATTCAGGCGTTAGATGGCGCATGCGTCCTTTCTCGGTCACCTCTACCCCTGTTAAAACCCAAAACGTCATAGTGGCGAAAACGTCATACCATAATTGGTAGAATAAAATACACAGTTTTACGGTTGACTTCAGCCTTCCCGGTTATCGCCCACAAAACCCTGCGTAACGTTTCTGAATGAGACAGGGTCACTTTGGGGTCAAAAAAGTGATCGATTGAAAGTTAATGACCTCTTGGAGGCAGAGATGCGCGAATACGTCGCAGGAAAATCCCAGGAAAATCAGGTAATCGAAGGTTTCTAGGAGTAGAAGGGGGGCGATACCCCATATATTCCTTCATTTATGAAAGCAATTATATTTATATATCTGAAACTGAAGAGTTACTGCCTCATATCTTCATAGCCCCGTCGACACGGCGATCGACACTCAATGTGAAACTGTACATTTGCTCCCAGATGGCGCAGGCCGTGTGGTATGACGTTTCGTCCCTATGACGTTTTGGGTCCTAACATACCCCAACCTTGACCGAGGTCTTTGCAAATTAATCGACCTCTGATAGTTACATACAGGGTACGTTACAAATAGAGTTACATATAGGGTTACATATAGCTTCAGATAGAGTCACAGATAGTTATATATAGTTACAGACAAAGTTACCGACAGTTATATATAGTTACAGAGTCCCTGACAGTTATATATAGTTACAGAGTCACTGACAGTTATACATAGTTACAGAGTCACTGATAGTTGCCACACCTTGGTTGTTGGAGTTCATTACAACAAATAAACCATTAGCGTTTGCCAATTTTCGTTAACCCTTTTACCATCAACTCCATCAAAGTTTCTTGCCATTTGTCTATCACAGTTAACTTTGAATCCCACTATGCGTAAATAAGCGCATTTAAATTTCCTTTCTTCTCTCCTCCCCCACCCAATACCCCCATGTAATTACTTCTGGAATAGCCCTCAACGGAATTTGTTGAAGTCAGTGACTGGGTATTTGTTTTATTTAATTTTTTATGAGATGCAGCTGTCAAATAGATCAATAATGATAAGCGAAAAAATCCAGTTGTCAAGTTAGGTTATAACGATATCAAGGGCCAATCCAGACTGTAGGGTTAGGGGGCATTTCGCGATTACAGTTGTCGATCCAGTGATAGTAAAATTAAGAAATATAAAACAAATTATAGACGCAATTTGTAATGACAAATGATCATGATAATTATCATTACATTAATAATAAACAACAACAGTCTAATATATGACTTATTGTTATCAATGATTGATCGATTGATTCCTATTGATTCCTATATTGGGTATGACAACCCAAGTATTTCGCTGTCTTCCAAGCACTCTCACGATCGACAAACCAAGCATTCACATCGTCTGCCAAACTGTTTCACAACCATACTAAACCAATCATTCTTATCTTCTGCCAAGCTGTTTGGCGGTCGTGACAAACCAAGCATTCATATCGTCTGCCAAGCTCTTTGACGGTCGTGACAAACCTATCCTGAAAATCAGACGTTAATGTCGTGAGACAGTCTGAGGGATCGACGTTTATGTCGACATTAAACATCTGAGTTTTAGGCTATGACAAAACAAGCATTTAAATCGTCTGACAAGCCATCTCACGCTACTACCAAACCAAGCGTTCGTATCGTCATGCCCTATCATTTTCATAAACATATATGTGCTTAGGCTGTTACAGCTTAGACGGTTTCACCAAGGGGTGATGGGGGGGGGGGCTACATCCGCAGTAACCCTGCCCCCCCCCCCGCTGGATATCCGCCACTGGATATGTACTTGAAGAAAAAAAAACACCCCCATGACAGAATAAAGTGGTGGACAACCCACGGGCTACCCCAACTGGGTGGCCGCCGAGACGCTTGGTATATATTTTCTCGAAGCCAAATATAAGCATCTAAAATAATCAATTACAAAATGAACGCCGTACACCTAACCGACCTGGCAACTCTCATATATATCCCCTACAAAGGAAGTAGTACTTTTTTAGTACTCGTCCAACCTATAAAACAGTCTCCCGCTTGAATGTGTTTTCATGACTAAAAGGAGTGTTGGGTTATGAAGTACAGCAAACGAAATTGTAGGAGAGGTTTACAGACGTTGAGTAGATCTTGAAAAACCTAAGCGATAAGAGAGAGTGACATGTTTTTATCTGCCCCACTTTGAACTGTTGAAGACTTGCGCGTTGTTTGTTGGATTTTTATTTGTTTTCTTTTTTAAAGCGAACGGCACGCAAGCAGCTATGGTGGGGGTCATTTAGTTTCTCCACGTGCACAGCGCAGCTTATCAATATATATACTACGAAGCACTATATATATATATATATATATATATATATATATTGGCCTGTGTATATAGTGCTCAGTAGCGTTACTTGTGTGCTGTGCACGAGGAGAAAACCGGATGACACCCACCACGAAGAAAACATATATAACTATATACCGGTATATAGTCACGAACAGTAAAACAAGATCTATTAACAGGCCAGCTACCAAATCCATGTTTTGTGATATGGAGTTCTTTTTTTTTATTTGACCAATAACGAGCTTAGTTTTCATTTGGTGGATGACCGGACGAAACTTAACCGGAAGAAGCTCTGCACCTCTGACATTAATTGGTGGGCTTTTTTGGGTTAAAACCAGACAGATACACAGTTTTCCGCACGAGCGAAGAAGCAAAACGCGGGATTAAGAAGATATACCACCGTATTCTTCAAGTATGTATTACCTTATAATAAGAAGTAAAATCCGCAATTTTGGCTTTGGAGTATAATTTTACCTCATGAACAAAACGGAAACAAACATATTAACCAATTAGTCCCAGGGACGCCTTTTTCGGTTATTGATCCTGACGGGCTGTAAAGTTCCAGACGTGTACAATAAAACAAGGTTTGTTTCTGGTCTTAATGTTGCCGGGTAGCGGTTTTTGGTATTTAGTTTATTTATGTTAATTTGGTGCGGGGTTTCGCGGGCTTCCGGTGCGCCAGATTCCGGCGGTCCCCAGAGCGTGACTTGCTGCCGAGGATCCACCGAGAACACACGCACATCAATTTTTAGTCATCAGGAAACTTCTTTACCCGTTCAGACCACTCGGCCACAACTCCCGGTTTTTCCTCTGACCCTAAATAAAATTCATGTCAATGCCACTTTGCTGGGTTGTGTGATCTCGAGTGTATCCGGAAAACAGCCGAACAACACCCCCTCGACCCCGTAAACCTTTAGGGTATTTCTATGGTAGATCTACGCCATTATAGAAGTCGTATAAAGGTGCATAACATAATTATCTTGCGTATTGATTGTGCAAACGTTGTTGTGGCTCATTTAGGGCAATTTGTTAATGGTATTGTTCGACTTCTGGCTAATCAGAAACCAACCTTGGCGCAAGTGCCCCCAGGCTAGCCCGCTTCTCCCGCTTCTCTAGGCAAGCCAGCTTCTCTAGCTGGGGGCACTTGCGCCAAAAACCAACCAAACTTGTTCTTGTACTCCCAGCGGACGGACGAACATGTTGCGCCCTCTGCCGGACGGGGTTGCGTTGCGTACGTATGGCCGCCAACCACCGCGTACAAGTTTGGTCACTCTGAATTCGCTATATGCAACGACATTGATCACAGCGAACTATTTTCATTTGTTGCAGGCATTCCTTCTAAATAATCAACCTAATTTATCAATATTTTACACTATTTAGATTTTGCTTCTATTTCCAAGGTAAGGATAATTATTTGGTGGACATCCCCGCAACAACTGAAAATAGTCCCATAACGAGTTCAGAGTGACCAAAATTGTACGCGGCGGTCGACCGTGATGCAGAACTCGGCTTTGGTGAGGAGATATTCTGGACCACTCCAGCTGCCAGCAGAGGGAGCTCGATTCTTATATAGAGTCTGGACCCGTCCCCGGCGGATCCCACTTCAACATGCCTACGTCACAACAATTAGGATAGAAATATGCCGTTTTCTTAATCTCTATACCTATTCCGAATACAATTTTAGTGCGATAAACATTTGTTATCGTTCTTATCATAAGAAAATACATATGCAATCTGCAAATTAAAGATATATGTTAATATGTCATACTGTATCATGCATCAGCCGTTCTGAAGTTGGTCTATAGGCAGAACGGTCGTGCTAGCTGCGTGGTGTAATGCGTGTATACGTATCAAGAACCGTCGGCAGTGACTATTAGGAACTGATTGTCGGTCTCAACAGCGAAAAGACTATCCGAAAAGGATAAATGTTAAATACTACTATTACGCTGGGGGCCAAATGGAACGTAATTTCTGTATTTGAAATTTAGAGGATGAAAAAAAAGATCGTCCTAAGAATGAAATTTAGAATGAAATTTAGTGAATGACATACAATAAAGAAAACCGTTATTTCCGCTGTAGGCCAATGTGGGGATTTCAAGATTGAATGGTCCATCATGTTGATTACTTGAATCGTTTATTGTCAGTCGTCTTATTGCGTAACTTGGGACATATGATGGGGTTGAAAGGCGATTCCGCTCATGTAATAACGTATGCCTGTCGCCAGCTGGTCTGCCACATGTGTTACCACAAAGCCAGCTATTACGCAAGTATCCCATGAAAGACCTTAACAATAAAGATGATAAAATCATCTGCCTGCAGCCCTTATATCTCACGTAGGCTTGAAACGCCATGCTATGGCGGCTGAAAGAAAGTGAAACTGAAAACGGAACGAATGTGCGACAGCCAGGGGCTTTAACGTAGTTACAACATTAAGTTATGATAATAAATGACGTAATTTTTCTTCCATGTTAGGGCTCACAATATCAATTATTGCAGCAAAGACACTGTGCGAATAATACGCGAGCTATACAAACAAAAACGTACCGATTGCATTCTCTAACTTACATTATTATTGATATATTAATATATTGTTTGTCTTCAAACTGGCAAGCTATATCAGGACAGTTAGCTTACTAACCTTGATTTAGATACTACCGTGGCAGTTAGCTACAGCTAGGACTATGCGTGTTATATCAATGGCATCAGAATACAATGATGAAACTTGGTTGACTGGTGGCAGCAGTTGACTTTTTTTTTTCAATCGGAACTCCGCTACTAATTTCGGCTAATCGTGTCTCAGGGGCGGATCTAGGGGGGGGGGGGGGGCAGGGGGCAGTTGCACCCCCCCTCCGGCACCTTGGGAGCTTGAGCATACTCATACATAACAAAGTGACATTTTGTAGACCAGTAGAGGATCCATCCAACCGTAGGGGGGGGGGGGGGTGGGGGGGGGAGAAGAATGCCCGCCGCTCCGGTCGCAAGTTTTCAGAGAGCACCCCCCCCCCCACTCCCTTTGCAAATTCCCATATCAGCCCCTGAGTGTCTGTGTCAAACCGCTTGATCGAATGAGGGATACACAAACGTTTGGTTTTTGGAAGATAACACTTGCAATCACCGTCTAGAAGCGAGAAGTTCGTTCAAATCAACTTGATTTAAAAACGAATGTGTGACGTTATGCCGTATATTTTAAATGTTGTTTATAAATACGAAACACAAACGCGAGGGGTACACAATCTCACGGGGGTGCAGATTCGCATTGCAGAAATATCGCGTTGAAAATATATTGCGTATATACAGATTATATATATAAAATATATAGGCACGGATTTTAAATAGGCCTATATATATATATATCGTGTCAGTCGATCTGCGCGGCGCCTGTGTGGTGGTGTGTGTGCTCGAGTTGTAGCTAACTGTGCATTATGTTGTATGTGTCAAAATCCTGATTCTGGCCCATTTTGGGCGGTCGGACGTTTTGGGCTCTCACATACGTAGACTAAGTTGTTATTAAACAATGCTAATCCTGCATCACCCAGCACCATTTTCGATCACCCCATCCGCCAGCGAAACAGATATACTGCCCAATCCACAGGAGAGTTAGCGTTGCACAAAAAGCCTGTCCGACAGGGATAACGTATATGTTGTGCCTTTTAAAATATGCAGTTATCCCTGTCGGCAGGAGAAATGCAAGCAGTGCTGCCATCTACTGGTGTGTTATATTGACTGTAAGCACAAGTGCTGCCGTCTTTTGTTTTTTTGAGTAGGCTAGGTAAATACAAGAGAACAGGCTTTTCGGCAGAGAGTTTTCATTAGTCGGCGGTTGTCGGTGGTAGCCGGCGGTTGTCGGCGGTAAACGTTTCTCGCCCGGGCACTTTGAGCATCAACAAAGAGACTATTGTATTGTTGGTCGGTAGTATCCGGCGGTTGTCGGCGGTAAACGAATAGGCTGGGAACCGGACAAGCAGGCTGGTTCCCAGCTAAGTAAACGAACGGACCCACTCTCTGCCTTCGACTCACTCCGCTAGGGCTCCATTAGAAAAAGGTAGCTTGCCTAGCGCCACCGTGCGGGGAGCTTGGACCCTGGACGCACCAGTGCAGCCATCTATCGAGTTATTTGAACATTATTTTACACTATATTGGGCGCCGCCTTGTGGAAAGTGTTTTGTCTGTGGCGGTAAGAGCATGTGATTTATCCGTTTATAGTTACTTTTATCATTGTCATTATTTATGTGTTCTATTTTAATAGTATTGGGCTTTCTTATTCTTTTGACCGGGCTGGTGGTACGACCGTACCGCGTGTTTGACCTGACATGGAAGTTTTTCGGTTTTCGTCACGCGCGTGTTTTCTCGGTGTTTAGGTATGAGCGGGCGTTTTTGAAACTGTAAACATCTGAACAAGCCGAACCCCCACGGATCGGGTTTGCTCAAATTCTTCTTCAGGCAGTAAGAGAGTGATTTGTATGATCCATAATTCAATTCATTACTTGCGTTATTGTGTAGTTTTTGAACTCATCCCTATCTTCGCCAAATCATGGTCTTATATCAGTGTAGATTCTATATTGATAGGGATAAGATTTTGTGGGCGAAAATAGGGATGTGGACCGTGGTCGAAAACCACAAAAGTACCGTGCATCATGACATGTATTTACCTAGCCCTGGTACATGCCTCTCTGACCACGCCCGTAAACGGAGCAAGGGTGAGAGCCATGCCGCTCACCAGGTCTAAAATTAGAAATCGCGGACCGGTGGCTCAAGTTGAAGGTTCTAACAGAATAAAATATGCAGTGCCTACCCGTCAAGTTGCTCCATTAGGTTCCTGAAGCTTTTATGACTTTCGTCGGAACCCTCATTTCTTTGGTCGGTAGTGTATTCCACTATATGTTCCAGAAGCTTTTATTACTTTCGTCGGACACTCATTCCTTTGGTCGGTAGTATATTTTCTTGTAATCCGGGCAACTTTTGTCACATCTTGCTTCATTTTCAATGCTCCACCACTCGCCGGAAGTAAACAAACTTAGCGTGAGCACTCGCTGCCAGGCGGCGTTTGCTGACGTCCGATTTTTTGAACCAGCAGGACATGAGTCTCATATGTGACTACCCTGGTACATACCTCTCTTACCATGCCCTTGGCGCAAGTGCCCCCAGGCAAGCACGCTTCTCTAGGGGCACAGTGATAACAATGTTAAAATCCTTTGACATTAGTAGAGAATCGACTGTAGCTTTTATTATAATGTGTGCTCGAACAATCATAGTGTTAACATATTCTATATACCTTATTCTATCATCTGACATCAATAAAGTGTGTCGACACTAGGTTGTTGCAGTTATATTTTCACGAAGAAATATTTGAACATACACCTGTTCTCAACCAGCCATCTGCCATATTTGTTTTGGGCGGATGCCGGTACCTGTAAATGTGACTTGGTTCCTCCTCTCCGTTAGCATATGACTCCGCTAGAGGGCCTTGTCAGTCACTCACTTTGAACTTAAGGACAACAGCAGCACCCCCTGTCTCACAGGTCATTGACTGTTACACAGGCTTCAAATGGTGGCGGGATAGTGGTTGATAGTGTATTTTCTTGTAATCCAGGCGATTTGTGTCCTCTCTTGCTTCATTTTCATTGTTCTGCTGCTCGCCGGAAGTAAACGAACTTAGCGTGAGCACTCTCTGCTAGGCAGCCTTTGTTGCCACCCGGCAAATGGCGGAGCATTGAAAACAAAGCGAGAGGTGTCACAAAGCACCTGGATTACAAGAAAATACACTAGTGACCAAAGAAATGACTGTCTGACTGTCCCTCCCACCCCAATATCCGGCCAACCAAGCCAATTAATTGTTTATACAAGCAGTCACAACCACTAATGACATTTACCTCTCCCTTTCCGATTGCACATATTATCAAGTGTCTCACCAGTCAGTGGCTGGCTCTCCTGGCCCCTATCAAGCCAATTAATTATTTATGCAAGCAGTCATGACTACTAACAACATTCACCTTTCCCTCTCCGATCACAGGTCTTGTCAAGTGTCACACCAGTGAAGGGCTCTCCTGGCTTTTACTGCATCTTTATGAATCACTGTCGTACCTACCCAGTATCAAGTTTCTGTCTGGCACAATTAACTTGTTGCTTTTGGTGCGAGGCCGGCGGCAGCCGTATCAATTTACAGCATCTGAAACCTGGCCACTGATCATTGGTCTACAATATGTGTGGGCAGAGTTGCGTGGCAGTATAAATAAATTACACAACCGTAAGATCGTTTCTTTGATTCCTACGATGAAGATTTCTGGGGGTTTGTGGAGTGAACAAACAGACTATTGACATTCAAAATGGATTACCTCCCGACTTGTATGACATTATGATGCAATAAATGATTTTGGCAACACCAGTAATTATTACCCGGAGCCCGGAAAGTCGAACCTCCAACTTTCTAATATAAGCTGCTGCTTCAAATAGACAGTTTACGCTAGTTAAATTTGTCTGAAACTATATGTGGTACAGCAGCTGAAACCGATCGCACAATGCACCCCAAACATTCTTTTAAAATGGTGACATAGTTTACTGTATATAAATACTGTATGAGTAACTTTAAACTGTGTTAAAGCTGCTTATGTAATAATTTATATCTATACAATGACTTGATTGTTAAAATATAAAATAAATCTATGTTATCTAATCTTGTTAGTAATAATTTGTTCATGTATGTATTTCCCATTAACATTCCCGATAGCATCTGTGATTCACGTCCTGCTGTGGCCATATATACTTTTATAGTTATACTCATTATGCTATAGTGATCCCTGCATTATATGACTTCTGTTCGGGCCAGCCCAGAAAAGCCAGTATGACAGGTATATAATAACGGGATACTTCCATTACCTGTTTAGGCTCAACATCAGAACCCACAAATATCGAACCATATGCTAAACCTGTCAACAATGACTTTGTGGGCCCATCCCGATGATACAAATGTTTCCAGAAACTTCATAGTCTTCAATGCAACTGTGCATTCTAAGCGATCATCTGAATCTGTGTCTTTGCTGCTAATTAAAGGGCTTTAATGTGTAGCACTGTTTGGTGCATGGCAAAAAGCCTGTATAACAGAGGTAGATTATAAAAAAAAAATCAAGCATTATATCCTTTTATGTTGAAGCCTCTTTCTGAAATGACCCATTATCTATTAGCTTAGTGGAAATCCTATACCATGGAAAATTAATATTGCTTGCCATGGTAGTAGCCAGAATTTGTGTCTTACCAGCTGAAAGTTTGGCTGGTAAAAAAAAACCTTCAGTGTTCGCAAACAACATGCCGCCAGCTGATCGGGTTGTCACATTTGATATTGCAATGTACAATTCTATTAACAGCAGAAGTTCTCATTTTTATATATAATTGTGAGTACCAGGAGTTTCTTGTGACCAAAAGATCAAAAGGCCCTTTTGGGCAGTTAATTGCACCTCAGTGTCCACCTGCCAGAAAAACATAATAAAGATTGAAGATCTCAGGAGCACTACTTCAATATTTTGAGTTGGGTCATTATGCAACAAGTTTGATGTCTTATTTTTCTTATTATTTCAGATAAACCATGTCTGTCAGCAGAGAAGATTTCTTCACTGCCATTAAAGACCTCGACGATTCATCATTTATCACTCTAATACAAAAACATGTATGGGTCATTTGCTATAACCGTCAAGTGCATAAAGTTGTACAGGGGCACTATTTTGCAATAACATTTTATCATTAATCTGTCTATGTATACCTATACTATCTATGCAAGTCATATATTATTTTTTGTGAATTTATAAAAGTCTTAATATGCATTGACATGCATAAGTATAATATAGCCTTGTAAGTTTTAAGCCTATTCATTTTTTCCATAGTTTGGATTGGCTATGTTTTCTACAGATTACATGCATGATTCTTATTTAAAAATCATAACATTGTATATGGTATAACATTGTCTGATTATATGTTACCCATACAAAATTCTGCTGTTTGTTTTCTAGCACTGCAAAGATGATTCCTTTGACCTGCCAGACTTTCTCAGTGCCTTGGATAAGAAGCATGTAGAGGAAGTATGGGATTGCCTGCTGATGAAACTGTCAGGGGCAGTGCTCAGCTGTGACGTCGATCATAGTAGCACACAGCAAGCTAAGGTTTGTCTTATCTTACATAAGAGTGCAAGATATTACAGTGCTGTGCGATATATTCTTCATGTAAAGAAATAACTTGTATGCTTTATGAAATAAACAAGCAGTCATTATATTATGTTCAGTGTGAAAAAACACTGCACACTAAACAGTGACTACTGATGGTCTCAATCAGTTGCGGTTATTCGTGAGTTGGGGCTTGATAAAAGTAATGAACGGCACACTGATTGCAAGGTTTTTTATGAGATAAATGTTTGTTGCAAAACTGGCTTGCAACTTTTTACACTCTTGGATCGTGAAACATTTGATGAAGGTTGTAAATTAAAGTATCGGTATATGTAATATGCTTACCTTCTGATACTACACTGCTCTAAAACATTAAGTGAGCACAAGTCAACACCAAAAACTGCGCCTAAATATTTATTATATACATTTATCGGTTATAAAATATCTGCAACATTAATTTTACTGCCGAAAAATTATGGCTATCACCAGGTAATCTGCAAAGTTTACTTTGAAGCGAAAAAGGATCAGAGGACCCCTAAAACATTTATTGCAAATGCATATTACAGTTCAGTTTTAACTTCTTTCTCTCTATTCTTTCTATTTTCTTTCAGGAATTTGAGCATGCAGCACTTGTGATTCAAGGAATTGTAACTGTTACCATGGTGATGACCTCCCTGAATGACATGGCTCTTCCCCAGCCATTATTCGAGACAGTTGTTCTTCTCCATGGTAACTGATTAAGTTTTTCGCGTCATGTTTTCTCATCATATTCTCATAAATATCATTCAAATAGAAATATATATATTTAATGTATCTGAGTAATTCTAAGTCTGTGGCAAGTATTGGCATTACATTATTTGGATGGTATTTTACTGACCACAGTTCCGTGAATCCTATTCTACTAATGCCACATGGACTGGTAAGCGCAACCTTCACAAGACCGCCATGGTTGTTGTACATATGCCTACCGGTAGTTTGATTTCGAAATCTGGCACATTTGTGACTAATCCTTTTAAACGTTAGGCCCGAGGAAAGTCAAACCAGATAGATACAATTACATTATGGGTGAAGAAATTATCTGGATTGATTGCATAGTTATCCATTCAGCGCTCTGGTTGTATCAGTAACCATGGTAACAAATCCTTATACTTTGCGCTTGATGTTTTGTGACAGGCCTGCTTCCGTCCCTGTCGGAGGCCAGTGACAAGTTGTGCAACGCCATCTCCAAGGTGCTGGAGGCGTGGTGGCACAACCATCTGACTGGTCGGGAGGCCGTCTGTACCAACGCCCTCCTGTATGTGTTGGGGCGGAGTCTCGAGCCCAAGGCCGCGGTGAGTGCGCTAGGCAATGACGCCTTCATGGCAACGGTGTGTGTGGTCGCTAGGCAATGACACCTTCATGGCAACGGTGTGTGTGGTCGCTAGGCAATGGCTCCCTCCTGGCAACGGTGTGTGTGGTCGCTAGGCAATGACGCCTTCGTGGCAACGGTGTGTGTGGTCGCTAAACAATGACACCTTCCTGGCAACGGTGTATGTGGTCGCTAGGCAATGACATCTTCCTGGCAACGGTGTGTGTGGTCGCTAGGCAATGACGCCTTCCTGGCAACGGTGTGTGTGGTCGATAGGTAATGACACCTTCCTGGCAACAGTGTGTGTGGTCGCTAGGCAATGACGCCTTCCTGGCATCGGTGTGTGTGGTCGATAGGTAATGACACCTTCCTGGCAACGGTGTGTGTGGTCGCTAGGCAATGACGCCTTCCTGGCAACGGTGTGTGTGGTCGATAGGTAATGACACCTTCCTGGCAACAGTGTGTCTGGTCGATAGGCAATGACGCCTTCCTGGCAATGGTATGTATTGTTGCTGTAATGTGGCCTTCCTTGTAACGGAGTGTATGGTTGCTATGCAATGAGGCATCCCTGGTTATGGTGTGTATGGTTGCTATGCAATGAGGCGTCCCTGGTTATGGTGTGTATGGTTGCTATGCAATGAGGCGTTCCTGGTTATGGTGTGTATGGTTGCTATGCAATGAGGCGTCCCTGGTTATGGTGTGTGGTTGCTATGCAATGAGGCGTTCCTGGTTATGGTGTGTATGGTTGCTATGCAATGAGGCGTCCCTGGTTATGGTGTGTGGTTTCTATGCAATGAGGCGTCCCTGGTTATGGTGTGTATGGTTGCTATGCAATGAGGCGTTCATGGTTATGGTGTGTATGGTTGCTATGCAATGAGGCGTCCCTGGTTATGGTGTGTGGTTTCTATGCAATGAGGCGTCCCTAGTTATGGTGTGTGGTTGCTATGCAATGAGGTGTTCCTGGTTATGGTGTGTATGGTTGCTATGCAATGAGGCGTCCCTGGTTATGGTGTGTATGGTTGCTATGCAATGATGCGTCCCTGGTTATGGTGTGTATGGTTGCTATGCAATGAGGCGTTCCTGGTTATGGTGTGTGGTTGCTATGCAATGAGGCGTCCCTGGTTATGGTGTGTATGGTTGCTATGCAATGAGGCGTCCCTGGTTATGGTGTGTATGGTTGCTATGCAATGAGGCGTCCCTGGTTATGGTGCGTATGGTTGCTATGCAATGAGGCGTCCCTGGTTATGGTGCGTATGGTTGCTATGCAATGAGGCGTCCCTTGTTATGGTGTGTATGGTTGCTATGCAATGAGACGTCCCTGGTTATGGTGTGTATGGTTGCTATGCAATGAGACGTCCCTGGTTATGGTGTGTATGGTTGCTATGCAATGAGGCGTCCCTGGTTATGGTGTGTATGGTTGCTATGCAAATAGGCGTCCCTGGTTATGATGTGTATGGTTGCTATGCAATGATGCGTCCCTGGTTTTGGTGTGTATGGTTGCTATGCAATGAGGCGTTCCTGGTTATGGTGTGTATGGTTGCTATGCAATGAGGCGTCCCTGGTTATGGTGTGTGGTTGCTATGCAATGAGGCGTCCCTGGTTATGGTGTGTGGTTTCTATGCAATGAGGCGTCCCTGGTTATGGTGTGTATGGTTGCTATGCAATGAGGCGTCCCTGGTTATGATGCGTATGGTTGCTATGCAATGATGCGTCCCTGGTTATGGTGTGTATGGTTGCTATGCAATGAGGCGTCCCTGGTTATAGTGTGTATGGCTGCTATGCAATGAGGCGTCCCTGGTTATGGTGTGTGGTTGCTATGCAATGAGGCGTCCCTGTTTATGGTGTGTATGGTTGCTATGCAATGAGGCGTCCCTGGTTATGGTGTGTATGGTTGCTATGCAAATAGGCGTTCCTGGTTATGATGTGTATGGTTGCTATGCAATGATGCGTCCCTGGTTATGGTGTGTATGGTTGCTATGCAATGAGGCGTTCCTGGTTATGGTGTGTATGGTTGCTATGCAATGAGGCGTCCCTGGTTATGGTGTGTATGGTTGCTATGCAATGAGGCGTCCCTGGTTATGGTGTGTATGGTTGCTATGCAATGAGGCGTCCCTGGTTATGGTGTGTATGGTTGCTATGAAATGATGCGTCCCTGGTTATGGTGTGTATGGTTGCTATGCAATGAGGCGTCCCTGGTTATGGTGTGTGGTTGCTATGCAATGAGGCGTCCCTGGTTATGGTGTGTGGTTTCTATGCAATGAGGCGTCCCTGGTTATGGTGTGTATGGTTGCTATGCAATGAGGCGTCCCTGGTTATGATGTGTATGGTTGCTATGCAATGAGGCGTCCCTGGTTATGGTGCGTATGGTTGCTATGCAATGAGGCGTCCCTGGTTATGGTGTGTATGGTTGTTATGCAATGAGGCGTCCCTGGTTATGGTGTGTATGGTTGCTATGCAATGAGGCGTCCCTGGTTATGGTGTGTATGGTTGCTATGCAATGAGGTGTCCCTGGCTATGGTGTGTATGGCTGCTATGCAATGAGGCGTCCCTGGTTATGGTGTGTGGTTGCTATGCAAATAGGCGTCCCTGGTTATGGTGTGTATGGTTGCTATGCAATGAGGCTTCCCTGGTTATGGTGTGTATGGTTGCCATGCAATGAGGCGTCCCTGGTTATGGTGTGTATGGTTGCTATGCAATGAGGCGTTCCTGGTTATGGCGTGTATGGTTGCTATGCAATGATGCGTCCCTGGTTATGGTGTGTATGGTTGCTATGCAATGAGGCGTCCCTGGTTATGGTGTGTATGGTTGCTATGCAATGAGGCGTCCCTGGTTATGGTGTGTGGTTGCTATGCAAATAGGCGTCCCTGGTTATGATGTGTATGGTTGCTATGCAATGATGCGTCCCTGGTTATGGTGTGTATGGTTGCTATGCAATGAGGCGTTCCTGGTTATGGTGTGTATGGTTGCTATGCAATGAGGCGTCCCTGGTTATGGTGTGTGGTTGCTATGCAATGAGGCGTCCCTGTTTATGGTGTGTATGGTTGCTATGCAATGAGGCGTCCCTGGTTATAGTGTGTATGGCTGCTATGCAATGAGGCGTCCCTGGTTATGGTGTGTATGGTTGCTATGCAATGAGGCATCCCTGGTTATGGTATGTATGGTTGCTATGCAATGAGGCGTCCCTGGTTATGGTGTGTATGGTTACTGCATAATGACACCTTGCTAACCACGGCATGTACGGTCGCTATGCATAAAGGCCTTCCTGCCAACGGTGAGTGTCTGGTCACAGTACAAGATTAAAGGTTCTGGTTTGTTCATTAAACCCTAGATGGCTGATGTTAAGCGAGTGTGGCAGCTGCACGACTTCCTCCTCTTGGTCGACCTGTCCGCCGACAAAACCAACCGCTTGAGGGCGCTGCTGCAGCAGGCGGTAGTCTCAGTCAACTTTCTTAAGAGTGACGAGGTAAGGAACGCTATATATCCAAGTCGGTGCAGACGAAGTGCGTACTTCAGCTGGCCTCCGGCGCTGGTACAATGACCTGACCTGTAATATCAAACATACGGCGACGCTCATGACATGACACTGGGGCGAAATCAGTCTGCCTGCCCCTTTTCACAACAGCGACGATAAATAGACGATATTCACCTCTAGGTTTGTGGTTCGAACCCGGAACTGGCACCTAATGTAGGGCATGCTTCATCCATTCATCCATCGTCGTCCCGGGGGGTTCCTTGGCCCGGCTTAGCCCCTGTGTGCATAAAAGCGGTCTAAAATAGTAATTCACTTCTGTTACCGGATACCTATAACAAATGTTGCTAATTTACATTTGCCAAAATCTGTAGACTTCAAATGTGGCAGAAAATGATATTGAGAGGGAACACTGGTTAATACCTTCTATTTATTAAATGAGCACCAAAGATATATCTGTCAGAGTGTGTTTTACATGCGTTTCGGCATAGTCTTTCACTTTAAGAATGTTTATTTGGTTTCGCTTGTGTGTATGTAACATCAGGCCTGTGTGTATAGATGTTGTGTTGGAGATGGCCCTGCTCAATGGCATCCCCGTCAGGGGAACCTCGGAGAAGTAATAATTACATAAATATTACATAAACATTCATTCATTTAGTTTGATTAAATGTGGCGTTGGTGTAATATTGGTTTTGTATTTATCAGGGCCGACGGTTTCTTGCTCACTTGCTGGGCCTCAACGCTCTCTTCACGGAAACCATTCACAGAACCATCAAAAACCACTTGCCGAACGCTCCAAGGTCAGAGGTCAAGGATTTCATTGCGACAACAGTATTTTGCAATTGGCTGTACTTGATTAAACTATTTCTGGGCTTGGTGAGCAATCACGAACTTTGGGCCAACATTTGGCTCAGCTTTGTAAATCTAATTGGAACGTGTTCGGTGTTTGCGATAGATTCCACGTAACGTCCATGTTTATTACCTCTGTCCTCTGTTAAGGCATATTGTATGCTCTAGGCTGTATATTAGATGTTCCACGTCTATTTGTCCTTAGATCCGTCATGACCTGGTATGGGGAGATATACTTCAGAGCTTGGCGGGTGGCCTCTGGCGACATCCTTCAGGTCATACGTCTACATGCCTTCACCTGTGTAGTGTATTGTAGTACCCATGTGTACCATATAATTAGAACTGGAATTTATTTCCAGACTACAATATGTATTTATATGACTATATGACATTAGTTTATAAATATTTACTATATAATTATGCATATACCTGTATACTGAGAACTGTCTACTCTTAGGCGGAGCCTAACGTTCAAGGCGAACAAACTGGCATTCTTTAATGACTGGTGACTATCCTTTATGACTCATGAAAGCCCTTTTTATTACCTATGATCTCAAGCGTGATATGACCTATTTAGTTATACATAGTGTACCGGGTATATATAACCTGCTCGAGAAGAAATATCGGATTTGGATGCTGCAGGTTTTGGAGGAAGGTTGCATCCAGGACTTCATGTACCACGCCATCCACTCGCAGAAACTGGTGGCGACGCTGCTGAGAAAGGTACAAGTTACTCCTTACACTTCAAGCGACGGACTCGGGGCCGGCGCGACAGCTCAGTGGGCTAGAGCGCTCGCATTGAGTGCTCTGGTCACCTGAGAGCCTAACGGCACGTGGGTCGGTGGTTCGAGCCCTGTTGTGGCCATGTCTGTGGGATCGCAGGATAAAGATCCCATGTCTTTCTTCGCAAAGAGTAAGGGGGTTACCCCCGGGGACATGGCTCCACTCTCCCTTCCTTCTCCAATTGACGCGATATGACCCAAAGTGGTTAAAGCGTCCTGAATAACCAACCAATCAAGCGACGGACTCATTCCGCTGTGAGGCGATTTCCTGAATGTGTAGCTCTTTAGCTCGTAATTTAAGGGATTACCTTGTACTAAAATAATAGTAGGATAAACTGGCGCATGATGACATAAGATAGAAACCTCCTTGGTTGTGGCAGCACCCTACGGATGGTACATGAGAGTATCCAGAGGAGGCTATGTGCGATGTCGGCGCTTTGAAACAGCTGTGAATGCGCTAACTGGCCATGTATTGCGCAAGTCTGTCCGCTTGGTGAACACAAGTGTATATACCGGTAGGTTCTTTCGGACTGGGAAATGAGTGCGTGTACGTTCTTGTGGGTTTGTAACTGAGTTGCCTAGTGCACGTTGTGTATCTCTTTTTGCCTTGTAGCTGCTGGGCTATTTCCACAAACAGAAGAAGCAACAAGGTGTGGACGAAATGCTTCTCAGGCTGTATGACCCCATCATGTGGAGATCGCTCAAGGTCAGATTACGTCATTTCTTCCCGGACATTGCGTCATAGATGACGTTGCAAATATCTTGGACTGGCGCAAAGTTTTCTGGGACATCTTGGTGTTCAACATTTGTACACAGATTAATGAAAACCATGCCGGAAAAGGCCATAGAATATTTTTTCCTGGATGAAAATGTATGGCATTTACTTGCCTTAGCTTAATTTTAATTTGTTAACATTTGATGACGCCATGTTGACGTTGCGTCCTGACAATAGTGTTAGTGTCAGAGCATTGCACATGCAGTGGCGCCTCGCAGTGGAATAATATCAACTGGGATTGGCGAAGTCACCTATTTTGTATTGAGATATATTTTGTCTCTGAAATCAATTGCTTCCCGGAAGTAACCGACAATGTCCGTATAGAGCTCTCATCGGGTTTACATTACTGAGATATAACATGTGGAAAGACAAAAGAGACCCGTAAAATGTGATTTCAACAGATAATGCGTTTCAACAGCATCACTTCCCCACCGGCCTTTATTCCAACCCTGCGTGTAACCCGCCTTATCAATACACTTGCTATCCTATACTTTGGGATAATTATTTATCGTCTAATCATCATCTAGAAGCACGTCGCAATACAGTTACTATTCATCTGAGATTATTCTTTATACATTTGAAAATGTTAACATAAAAATAGATATAACTAATACTGTCTTGCAGGCGGTTAATGGGTTGGTACGCGTAACTTCGCGCCAATTTTGATCAAGTTTATTAAAAATTAAATGGAGAAAAATAAATAAAATTTTGCATGCTTACAGGTGGCTAACGGCTTGGTGCGCAGCAATGCTGCGGAGCTGTTCGTCGATGTGTTTCCACTACAGAACCCAGAGGCAGGCGTCGAGGATTTCGACGAGCTGCTGCAGAAACAATTCTCCACATTCAGTGTAAGTTTGTCACATTGCCGTAGAAACATTTATTCACATTCAGTGTAATTTTGTCACATTACTGTAGAAACATTTATTCTCATTCAGTGCAAGTTTGTCACATTGCTGTAGAAACATTTATTTACAAACAGTAAGTTTGTCACATTGCTGTAGAAACATTTATTTACAAACAGTAAGTTTGTCACATTGCTGTAGAAACATTTATCCATATTCAGTATAACTTTGTCACATTGCTGTAGAAACATTTATTTACAAACAGTAAGTTTGTCACATTGCTGTAGAAACATTTATTCACATTCAGTGTAATTTTGTCACATTGCTGTAGAAACATTTATTCTCATTCAGTGTAAGTTTGTCACATTGCTGTAGAAACATTTATTTACAAACAGTAAGTTTGTCACATTGCTGTAGAAACATTTATCCATATTCAGTATAACTTTGTCACATTGCTGTAGATACATTTATCCATATTCTGTGTAAGTTTGTCACATTACTGTAGAAACATTTATTTCCCATTTACTGTAAGTTTGTCACATTGCTGTAGAAACATGTATGCACATTAACTGTAAGTTTGTCACATTGCTGCAGAAACAGTTATCCACATTCACTGTTACTTTTTGACATTGCTGTAGACACTTTTATTCACATTCAATGACCTGCAGACCCCAAGTTATGATTATCTGTAGTTTGTTATACCCTCTGTAACCAAGCGTTTCTCCAATTCCATAGTAAATAGATCACACTGCTGCAGAAACTTTCTCATCCAGTTTGCCCTACATTTGAAGTCTAAATCTGTCTATCTTCGCCCCACCCATTTGTATGTCCCGAACCCCCTAGTCCCTTCTCACTATTACCCGTGAGTTAAGATGTTGTTCACCCCCACCCCTGTGTTTATCTGATCCCCACAGACACTGCTGACTGACCCCAACCCGTGAGTTAAGATGTTTTTCACCCCCACCCCGTGAGTTAGGATGTTTTTCACCCCCACCCCTGTGTTTATCTGACCCCCACAGCCACTGCTGACTGACCCCAATCCGTGAGTTAAGATGTTATTCACCCCCACCCCTGTGTATTATCTGACCCCCACAGACCCTGCTGACTGACCCCTACCCGTGAGTTAAGATGTTGTTCGCCCCCACCCCTGTGTTTATCTGACCCCCACAGACCCTGCTGACTGACCCCTACCCGTGAGTTAAGATGTCGTTCACCCCCGCCCCTGTGTTTATCTGACCCCCACAGACCCTGCTGACTGACCCCTACCCGTGAGTTAAGATGTTGTTCACCCCCACCCCTGTGTATTATCTGACCCCCACAGACCCTGCTGACTGACCCCTACCCGTGAGTTAAGATGTTGTTCGCCCCCACCCCTGTGTTTATCTGACCCCCACAGACCCTGCTGACTGACCCCTACCCGTGAGTTAAGATGTCGTTCACCCCCGCCCCTGTGTTTATCTGACCCCCACAGACCCTGCTGACTGACCCCTACCCGTGAGTTAAGATGTCGTTCACCCCCACCCCTGTGTTTATCTGACCCCCACAGACCCTGCTGACTGACCCCTACCCGTGAGTTAAGATGTCGTTCACCCCCGCCCCTGTGTTTATCTGACCCCCACAGACCCTGCTGACTGACCCCTACCCGTGAGTTAAGATGTCGTTCACCCCCACCCCTGTGTTTATCTGACCCCCACAGACCCTGCTGACTGACCCCTACCCGTGAGTTAAGATGTCGTTCACCCCCGCCCCTGTGTTTATCTGACCCCCACAGACCCTGCTGACTGACCCCTACCCGTGAGTTAAGATGTCGTTCACCCCCGCCCCTGTGTTTATCTGACCCCCACAGACCCTGCTGACTGACCCCTACCAGTGAGTTAAGATGTTCAGCCCCACCCCTGTATTTATATGACCGCACATACCCTGCTGGCTGACCCATACCCGTGAGTTAAGATGTTGTTCACCCCCACCCCTGTGTATTATCTGACCCCCACAGACCCTGCTGACTGACCCCTACCCGTGAGTTAAGATGTCGTTCACCCCCGCCCCTGTGTTTATCTGACCCCCACAGACCCTGCTGACTGACCCCTACCCGTGAGTTAAGATGTCGTTCACCCCCGCCCCTGTGTTTATCTGACCCCCACAGACCCTGCTGACTGACCCCTACCAGTGAGTTAAGATGTTCAGCCCCACCCCTGTATTTATATGACCGCACATACCCTGCTGGCTGACCCCTACCCGTGAGTTAAGATGTTGTTCACCCCCACCCCTGTGTATTATCTGACCCCCACAGACCCTGCTGACTGACCCCTACCCGTGAGTTACGATGTTGTTCACCCCCACCCCTGTGTTTATCTGACCCCCACAGACCCTGCTGACTGACCCCTACCCGTGAGTTAAGATCTTGTTCACCCCCACCCCTGTGTATTATCTGACCCCCACAGACCCTGCTGGCTGACCCCTACACGTGAGTTAAGATGTTCACCCCCGCCCCTGTGTATTATCTGACCCCCACAGACCCTGCTGACTGACCCCTACCCGTGAGTTAAGATGTTGTTCACCCCCACCCCTGTGTATTATCTGACCCCCACAGACCCTGCTGGCTGACCCCTACCCGTGAGTTAAGATGTTGTTCACCCCCACCCCTGTGTATTATCTGACCCCCACAGACCCTGCTGGCTGACCCCTACCCGTGAGTTAAGATGTTCACCCCCACCCCTGTGTATTATCTGGCCCCCACAGACCCTGCTGACTGACCCCTACCCGTGAATTAAGATGTTGTTCACCCCCACCCCTGTGTATTATCTGACCCCCACAGACCCTGCTGACTGACCCCTACCCCAGGGTACGCGTCGTGTCGGTCGAGGGAGTCTGTAAGATCTGCAACCTGTTCTGGGAGATGATCCCGCCAGCCACCCTCAAGGGCTTCCTTGGGCTGCTCGTACAGGACATGGCATGGGACGGCAGCAGCGTCGATGTCCGGGTGGCCGTCCTCACGGTCAGTGCAACCGGATAGATTAATGGTAGCCGTGGTGAAAACGGATGCCAAGTCTGGTCGCCATGGCAACATGATAAATTCGGGGTAGCTATGGAAAAATTAGTTAGGTATCTGGTCACCATAGTAACAAAGAGGGTAGTGTCTATTGGTCACGGTGGAGAGCTGGTCACGAACAGCAGAGTATCTTAACCTTTCGTGGTAAAGTTTTCTTGTTACGTTAGTGCGGATCATATGGATTGTGTTTCTATACATGTATCTGTGTATAAACCAGCAGTACTGTAAATTAAATGGAGTTAACATAACTCCATAACATGCGAATACATGCAAGGTCCAAGACGATCAGCAACATGCAGATGGACTATAAGATCAAAAGCGGCACCAACCGTTCATTAGTTTTGTCGACATGCTTGTTGACGCATCTCACATTCCTGGAATCTACTGCACAAGATTCTTATTCTCTTCGGCTCGTCTTCGGCTATGGTGAACATTTACCTAAAATGTTTATCTCTTTTATTTATTATTATACTGGATTGATGGGTTATCTGTGTCATTTATGCATCTAAGGTGGTCGCTCCCATGGGTATTCGTTATTGAGACCCTGCAAAATTAGTTTAAATTTTATTATACGAAACCAAATATATGGCTCTGAAGTGACAGCATGATGGTATTACTTTCATGGGAACATCTGAAGCAAATAATGGAATTTTCTCTTTTTTCTCTCTTTCTCTGCGCAGGGGATGGCCCACTTGTTGGACAACTTCCTCTCTCACTCTGTGCTCAAGTCACTGCTTCCGGAACTCAAAAGTCTCTTTCACGATAACTCTGAGAAAGTGCGCGTCGCCTATGTTGACCTTCTGCTCAAGGCAAAAGGAGTCAAGGCCATCAAGGTGGGTTCACCTATCTCCCTACCTCATTTTGTCAGCCGCTGTAGACCAACGGGTCGTGGGTTTGAACTGGCTCTGGGCTTCAGGAAATCATTTATATTGACGGGGTCCCATATTTTTTATGCAAAAAAACATGTATATTTAGAGAGATATCATGCTAAGAAATCTTCGCTTGCTGGTGTCATTACCATTACATCAAACGAGCTCCACTGATTTTACAGTTGCAAAAATTGTACGAAACTAAATTGTCACTGTGTAACTCTCACATTACGATAACGACTTCTCGCGTTCACCCCCCCCCCCCCACCCCTCCCCATCCCCTGGCTCGGTCCGCAGTTCTGGAATCTGATTCCCCTGGATCACCTCCTGGAGCGACTGAGCACGGACACCCACCAGGTGGCGCGCCGCCTGGTGGCGTTGCTGTACAACAGCTACATGCCGGTGGAGCGAGAGCCCGAGGTGCAGGTGACGCGCTGCATCAGTCTCATCGAGTCCAACCACGGGGCGGCCCGGCGCTTCTACCAGTACGCCGTCAGACATGTCTCCCTCTCCAACACAGGTGGGTCTCTTGGCTAGAGGGGGAGGGGTACTGTGAGCCAGATAGAGGGAGGGGCGGCCCGGCGGTTCTACCAGTACGCCGTCAGACATGTCTCCCTCTCCAACACAGGTGGGTCCCTTGGCTAGGGGGGAGGGGTACTGTGAGCTAGATAGAGGGAGGGGCGGCCCGGCGGTTCTACCAGTACGCCGTTAGACACGTCTCCCTCTCCAACACAGGTGGGTCTCTTTGCTAGGGGGGGGGGGGGTACTGTGAGCTAGATAGAGGAAGGGGCGGCCCGGCGGTTCTACCAGTACGCCGTCAGACATGTCTCCCTCTCCAACACAGGTGGGTCCCTTGGGTGGGGGGGGAGGGGCACTGTGAGCTAGATAGAGGGAGGGTCTGCCCGGCGCTTCTACCAGTACGCCGTCAGACATGTCTCTCTCTCCAACACAGGTGGGTCTCTTTGCTAGGGGGGGAGGCGTACTGTGAGCTAGATAGAGGGAGGGGCTGCCCGGCGCTTCTACCAGTACGCCGTCAGACACGTCTCTCTCTCCAACACAGGTGGGTCTCTTTGCTAGGGGGGGAGGGGTACTGTGAGCTAGATAGAGGGAGGGGCTGCCCGGCGCTTCTACCAGTACGCCGTCAGACACGTCTCTCTCTCCAACACAGGTGGGTCTCTTGGCTAGGGGGGGAGGGGTACTGTGAGCTATATAGAGGGAGGGGCTGCCCGGCGCTTCTACCAGTACGCCGTCAGACACGTCTCTCTCTCCAACACAGGTGGGTCTCTTGGCTAGGGGGGGAGGGGTACTGTGAGCTAGATAGAGGGAGGGGCTGCCCGGCGCTTCTACCAGTACGCCGTCAGACACGTCTCTCTCTCCAACACAGGTGGGTCTCTTGGCTAGGGGGAGAGGGGTACTGTGAGCTAGATAGAGGGAGGGGCTGCCCGGCGCTTCTACCAGTACGCTGTCAGACATGTCTCGCTCTCCAACACAGGTGGGTCTCTTTGCTAGGCGGGGTGGGTACTGTGAGCTAGATAGAGGGAGGGGCGGCCCGGCGCTTCTACCAGTACGCTGTCAGACACGTCTCTCTCTCCAACACAGGTGGGTCTCTTGGCTAGGGGGGGAGGGGTACTGTGAGCTAGATAGAGGGAGGGGCTGCCCGGCGCTTCTACCAGTACGCTGTCAGACATGTCTCGCTCTCCAACACAGGTGGGTCTCTTGGCTAGGGGGGGAGGGGTACTGTGAGCTAGATTGAGGGAGGGGCTGCCCGGCGCTTCTACCAGTACGCTGTCAGACATGTCTCGCTCTCCAACACAGGTGGGTCTCTTGGCTAGGCGGGGGAGGGGTACTGTGAGCTAGATAGAGGGAGGGGCTGCCCGGCGCTTCTACCAGTACGCTGTCAGACATGTCTCGCTCTCCAACACAGGTGGGTCTCTTGGCTAGGGGGGAGGGGTACTGTGAGCTAGATAGAGGGAGGGGCGGCCCGGCGCTTCTACCAGTACGCCGTCAGACACGTCTCTCTTTCCAACACAGGTGGGTCCCTTGGCTGGTTGGGGGGGCGGGGGGGTACTGTGAGCTAGATAGAGGGAGGGGCTGCCCGGCGCTTCTACCAGTACGCTGTCAGACATGTCTCGCTCTCCAACACAGGTGGGTCTCTTGGCTAGGGGGGGAGGGGTACTGTGAGCTAGATTGAGGGAGGGGCTGCCCGGCGCTTCTACCAGTACGCTGTCAGACATGTCTCGCTCTCCAACACAGGTGGGTCTCTTGGCTAGGGGGGGAGGGGTACTGTGAGCTAGATAGAGGGAGGGGCTGCCCGGCGCTTCTACCAGTACGCTGTCAGACATGTCTCGCTCTCCAACACAGGTGGGTCTCTTGGCTAGGGGGGAGGGGTACTGTGAGCTAGATAGAGGGAGGGGCGGCCCGGCGCTTCTACCAGTACGCCGTCAGACACGTCTCTCTTTCCAACACAGGTGGGTCCCTTGGCTGGTTGGGGGGGCGGGGGGGTACTGTGAGCTAGATAGAGGGAGGGGCTGCCCGGCGCTTCTACCAGTACGCTGTCAGATATGTCTCGCTCTCCAACACAGGTGGGTCTCTTGGCTGGGGGGGGGAGGGGTACTGTGAGCTAGATAGAGGGAGGGGCGGCCCGGCGCTTCTAC
The DNA here is from genome assembly GCA_964019135.1 of Arenicola marina. Lineage (NCBI taxonomy): Eukaryota > Metazoa > Annelida > Polychaeta > Arenicolidae > Arenicola > Arenicola marina. The sequence continues at coordinate 11,234,536 of OZ025263.1, forward strand.
CAGTACGCCGTCAGACACGTCTCTCTTTCCAACACAGGTGGGTCCCTTGGCTAGGGAGGGAGGGGTACTGTGAGCTAGATAGAGGGAGGGGCTGCCCGGCGGTTCTACCAGTACGCCGTCAGACATGTCTCTCTCTCCAACACAGGTGGGTCTCTTGGCTAGGGGGAGAGGGGTACTGTGAGCTAGATAGAGGGAGGGGCTGCCCGGCGCTTCTACCAGTACGCTGTCAGACATGTCTCGCTCTCCAACACAGGTGGGTCTCTTTGCTAGGCGGGGTGGGTACTGTGAGCTAGATAGAGGGAGGGGCGGCCCGGCGCTTCTACCAGTACGCTGTCAGACACGTCTCTCTCTCCAACACAGGTGGGTCTCTTGGCTAGGGGGGGAGGGGTACTGTGAGCTAGATAGAGGGAGGGGCTGCCCGGCGCTTCTACCAGTACGCTGTCAGACATGTCTCGCTCTCCAACACAGGTGGGTCTCTTGGCTAGGGGGGGAGGGGTACTGTGAGCTAGATTGAGGGAGGGGCTGCCCGGCGCTTCTACCAGTACGCTGTCAGACATGTCTCGCTCTCCAACACAGGTGGGTCTCTTGGCTAGGGGGGGAGGGGTACTGTGAGCTAGATAGAGGGAGGGGCTGCCCGGCGCTTCTACCAGTACGCTGTCAGACATGTCTCGCTCTCCAACACAGGTGGGTCTCTTGGCTAGGGGGGAGGGGTACTGTGAGCTAGATAGAGGGAGGGGCGGCCCGGCGCTTCTACCAGTACGCCGTCAGACACGTCTCTCTTTCCAACACAGGTGGGTCCCTTGGCTGGTTGGGGGGGCGGGGGGGTACTGTGAGCTAGATAGAGGGAGGGGCTGCCCGGCGCTTCTACCAGTACGCTGTCAGACATGTCTCGCTCTCCAACACAGGTGGGTCTCTTGGCTAGGGGGGGAGGGGTACTGTGAGCTAGATTGAGGGAGGGGCTGCCCGGCGCTTCTACCAGTACGCTGTCAGACATGTCTCGCTCTCCAACACAGGTGGGTCTCTTGGCTAGGGGGGGAGGGGTACTGTGAGCTAGATAGAGGGAGGGGCTGCCCGGCGCTTCTACCAGTACGCTGTCAGACATGTCTCGCTCTCCAACACAGGTGGGTCTCTTGGCTAGGGGGGAGGGGTACTGTGAGCTAGATAGAGGGAGGGGCGGCCCGGCGCTTCTACCAGTACGCCGTCAGACACGTCTCTCTTTCCAACACAGGTGGGTCCCTTGGCTGGTTGGGGGGGCGGGGGGGTACTGTGAGCTAGATAGAGGGAGGGGCTGCCCGGCGCTTCTACCAGTACGCTGTCAGATATGTCTCGCTCTCCAACACAGGTGGGTCTCTTGGCTGGGGGGGGGAGGGGTACTGTGAGCTAGATAGAGGGAGGGGCGGCCCGGCGCTTCTACCAGTACGCCGTCAGACACGTCTCTTTCCAACACAGGTGGGTCCCTTGGCTAGGGAGGGAGGGGTACTGTGAGCTAGATAGAGGGAGGGGCTGCCCGGCGGTTCTACCAGTACGCCGTCAGACATGTCTCCCTCTCCAACACAGGTGGGTCCCTTGGCTGGTTGGGGGGGCGGGGGGGGGTACTGTGAGCTAGATAGAGGGAGGGGCTGCCCGGCGCTTCTACCAGTACGCTGTCAGACATGTCTCGCTCTCCAACACAGGTGGGTCTCTTGGCTAGGGGGGAGGGGTACTGTGAGCTAGATAGAGGGAGGGGCGGCCCGGCGCTTCTACCAGTACGCTGTCAGACACGTCTCTCTCTCCAACACAGGTGGGTCTCTTGGCTAGGGGGGGAGGGGTACTGTGAGCTAGATAGAGGGAGGGGCTGCCCGGCGCTTCTACCAGTACGCTGTCAGACATGTCTCGCTCTCCAACACAGGTGGGTCTCTTGGCTAGGGGGGGAGGGGTACTGTGAGCTAGATTGAGGGAGGGGCTGCCCGGCGCTTCTACCAGTACGCTGTCAGACATGTCTCGCTCTCCAACACAGGTGGGTCTCTTGGCTAGGGGGGGAGGGGTACTGTGAGCTAGATAGAGGGAGGGGCTGCCCGGCGCTTCTACCAGTACGCTGTCAGACATGTCTCGCTCTCCAACACAGGTGGGTCTCTTGGCTAGGGGGGAGGGGTACTGTGAGCTAGATAGAGGGAGGGGCGGCCCGGCGCTTCTACCAGTACGCCGTCAGACACGTCTCTCTTTCCAACACAGGTGGGTCCCTTGGCTGGTTGGGGGGGCGGGGGGGTACTGTGAGCTAGATAGAGGGAGGGGCTGCCCGGCGCTTCTACCAGTACGCTGTCAGACATGTCTCGCTCTCCAACACAGGTGGGTCTCTTGGCTAGGGGGGGAGGGGTACTGTGAGCTAGATTGAGGGAGGGGCTGCCCGGCGCTTCTACCAGTACGCTGTCAGACATGTCTCGCTCTCCAACACAGGTGGGTCTCTTGGCTAGGGGGGGAGGGGTACTGTGAGCTAGATAGAGGGAGGGGCTGCCCGGCGCTTCTACCAGTACGCTGTCAGACATGTCTCGCTCTCCAACACAGGTGGGTCTCTTGGCTAGGGGGGAGGGGTACTGTGAGCTAGATAGAGGGAGGGGCGGCCCGGCGCTTCTACCAGTACGCCGTCAGACACGTCTCTCTTTCCAACACAGGTGGGTCCCTTGGCTGGTTGGGGGGGCGGGGGGGTACTGTGAGCTAGATAGAGGGAGGGGCTGCCCGGCGCTTCTACCAGTACGCTGTCAGATATGTCTCGCTCTCCAACACAGGTGGGTCTCTTGGCTGGGGGGGGGAGGGGTACTGTGAGCTAGATAGAGGGAGGGGCGGCCCGGCGCTTCTACCAGTACGCCGTCAGACACGTCTCTTTCCAACACAGGTGGGTCCCTTGGCTAGGGAGGGAGGGGTACTGTGAGCTAGATAGAGGGAGGGGCTGCCCGGCGGTTCTACCAGTACGCCGTCAGACATGTCTCCCTCTCCAACACAGGTGGGTCCCTTGGCTGGTTGGGGGGGCGGGGGGGGGTACTGTGAGCTAGATAGAGGGAGGGGAGGCCCGGCGGTTCTACCAGTACGCCGTCAGACATGTCTTCCTCTCCAACACAGGTGGGTCCCTTGGCTGGGGGTGGGAGGGGTACTGTGAGCTAGATAGAGGGAGGGGCGGCCCGGCGGTTCTAGCCCGGCGGTGTAGTCGCACCTGGACGATCACTCATAGAGGTCTATACAAGACCCCATAGATATCTAAAAAAGAACTTATAGAGATCTAGAAGAGAACTTATAGAGGTCTAAGAAAAACTTATAGAGATCTAGAAGAGAACATATAGAGATCTAAAAAAGAACTTATAGAGATCTAGAAGATACGTCATGGAGATCTAGAAGAGAACTTATAGAGATCTAGAGGCATCAATTTAATTCACGAACGGGAACAATTTTTCTTCTCTTCTACCGGGAACAAGTGCTTGAGGAAACCGCTCAAATTGAGCTATTGTCGTCCCTTTTATTCCAGTGAAATTCCTGCTGATGTTGTGTAAAGGTATCATGGGCGCGGTGCGACGTCAGCGCCTCTTGCGGGAGCCTGGTGCAACTGAGAGTCCTGCGAGAGACATCCTGGCGTCCTCAGACGAGGATGAGGAGGAAAACCAGAGCCGACCTCAGGTGAGCGTGGCGGCCAGGTGGGTGGGGACAATACTTCTACCGCGAGCCTCCCTACCTCAGTTGGTAAACCGGCTGCATGAGCTACAGATCAACAGGTCGTGGGTTGCAATCCTGGTACCTGCATCTGGTACCTGACCCCATGGTACCTGACCCCATGTCATTGCCCCTGTAGGTTTCTTGGGCCAATTTACATTTTATGTGCACAAAAGCGGCCCAAAACACCAACATATCATTAGCATTTATAATATTACTACACCCTGCAGAAGGTCCGAAATCAAAATTGCAGACCTTAGGACATTACATTACCTCGACCATAAAGCGTGCTACTAAACTAACCAAGCTTACCCTAGAGTGACAAGCCAGAGTCTGTAATTACATCGATGTGGCGATATCATTTCCTCTGTTTAAATATATACCATGGTGAGATACTGACTGGATAGCTGCTTCCAATGCGATCCTTATTGTGAGATAACAACACTTCTGTTGCCATAGCGCCACGCTCCGCCCGCGGCCGCTGCCGGCTCTGACGTCACGACCAATGGGATGACAGACGCGATCTCCGTGGACAACGTGACGTTAATGGCTGGCCTGCTGGAGACTGTTGCCATCCTGTGGATGGGCATCTCTCCCAAACTGGAGGCCGTGAGTCTTCTGACATATCGATCTGTCTTCACGTAATGGAAGATCAGGAAAGAACATAGATTTAACCAATAGATATAATTAAAGAAACTAAATAATAGGGGGATTTGTTAAGCGGACTCCCCTTAAGACTGTATCAGTCGCTATCATGACAGCCAGAAGAAAATTAAGGTACCCTTAGTAAAGATGAACATGTAATGACGATTCGTCATTTGATACCTATTAATCGCTGTAAAATATAGATGTGGTATTTATATATATATTATATACATGTGACTTATGAGCAGGTTACTGGATTACCATTGGTGTCTCTATTCGCCCGCACAACTCGCCCCGCCCCTGGTCCCTCTCCTCCTGCCTTCTCTCCCCATTGTGTTATTAAATCATATTGCCTTACACTAAAGGTATAAAGACGCTGAATAAGTTAGTTTGTTTCTTGTGCAGAAGGCCAACAAGGAGCTGAAGCGGAAACTGCTCGTGGTGTTCAGTCGCTCGCTGCCCGAACTCTTCAGAGCCAGCCAGGTTGGTGACAGCGCGGGGCAACCCTACAGCAACAATAACGACAGACCCTCCCACTGTCGACAAGGCGAGGCAGCCTAGGAGTTCAGGGGGCCGTATTCATAATCCCCTCGTAACTTACGCACGAAAAGTGCGTTTTCATCTTAGCCTCACCAGCTCGTTGTGGTGGTACTCATGATCAAGAAATCGTCTTCAATATAATTTTAGCCCTTTCCTAATTCAGAAAATCCACTTCTTGGGTGACTACTTATGTATTTGGAACTTGATGGTCGCTCGACAAATGTTCCACTAAGCGCTTAGTGGCGTAGCCTAAGTGGCGATTATAAATACGGCCCCTGATGTCTAATATATATATATAGCAGACTGAGCACACTCGATTTAACATTGGTGGAATGTGAAGGCAGGGATAGATAGAAAATGTGGCATTTATTATAATCATATATAGGCACATAGTATGATAGATATATTGATGTACTTAATGCATTAGTACTATGTTGTGGTGTGCAAAATCCAAAGGCTGGTGACCTTTGTTTCTACTACTGGTATACAATTATAAATTTTGGGATAAGGTGGGTTTCTTGTGTAATACGTCATCACAAATTACGGTCGTTGCTGACATAGTTTATCATCTAATTAAATTGTAGATCGGTAGGTACAAACTTATCGCCAGGAAGAAGACTGGACAATGCTTTCCGTCGCTTTATTCTAAAATGTAACAATAATTCTTAATGATGAAGTGCATGTAGTCTATACTGGTGGAGAATGAGTAGCGCGAACAACTCACTTTGGTTTCTCTAGGACCAGTCCGTGCTGTCCCCGTTGCTGTTATTGGCGGGTTTTATGTCCCCGGAGATGCTGCCCACCCTGAGGTAAGTGTGTCGGTCAGATGTGGTGAGCTGCCCACCCTGAGGTAAGTGTGTCCGTCAGATGTGGTGAGCTGCCCACCCTGAGGTAAGTGTGTCCGTCAGATGTGGTGAGCTGCCCACCCTGAGGTAAGTGTGTCCGTCAGATGTGGTGAGCTGCCCACCCTGAGGTAAGTGTGTCCGTCAGATGTGGTGAGCTGCCCACCCTGAGGTAAGTGTGTCTGTCAGATGTGGTGAGCTGCCCACCCTGAGGTAAGTGTGTCGGTCAGATGTGGTGAGCTGCCCACCCTGAGGTAAGTGTGTCCGTCAGATGTGGTGAGCTGCCCACCCTGAGGTAAGTGTGTCTGTCAGATGTGGTGAGCTGCCCACCCTGAGGTAAGTGTGTCTGTCAGATGTGGTGAGCTGCCCACCCTGAGGTAAGTGTGTCTGTCAGATGTGGTGAGCTGCCCACCCTGAGGTAAGTGTCTGTCAGATGTGGTGAGCTGCCCACCCTGAGGTAAGTTTGTCTGTCAGATGTGGTGAGCTGCCCACCCTGAGGTAAGTGTGGCTGTCAGATGTGGTGAGCTGCCCACCCTGAGGTAAGTGTGTCTGTCAGATGTGGTGAGCTGCCCACCCTGAGGTAAGTGTCTGTCAGATGTGGTGAGCTGCCCACCCTGAGGTAAGTGTGTCTGTCAGATGTGGTGAGCTGCCCACCCTGAGGTAAGTGTGTCTGTCAGATGTGGTGAGCTGCCCACCCTGAGGTAAGTGTGTCCGTCAGATGTGGTGAGCTGCCCACCCTGAGGTAAGTGTGTCTGTCAGATGTGGTGAGCTGCCCACCCTGAGGTAAGTGTGTCTGTCAGATGTGGTGAGCTGCCCACCCTGAGGTAAGTGTGTCTGTCAGATGTGGTGAGCTGCCCACCCTGAGGTAAGTGTGTCTGTCAGATGTGGTGAGCTGCCCACCCTGAGGTAAGTGTGTCTGTCAGATGTGGTGAGCTGCCCACCCTGAGGTAAGTGTGTCTGTCAGATGTGGTGAGCTGCCCACCCTGAGGTAAGTGTGTCTGTCGGATGTGGTGAGCTGCCCACCCTGAGGTAAGTGTGTCGGTCAGATGTGGTGAGCTGCCCACCCTGAGGTAAGTTTGTCTGTCGGATGTGGTGAGCTGCCCACCCTGAGGTAAGTGTGTCCGTCAGATGTGGTGAGCTGCCCACCCTGAGGTAAGTGTGTCGGTCAGATGTGGTGAGCTGCCCACCCTGAGGTAAGTGTGTCTGTCGGATGTGGTGAGCTGCCCACCCTGAGGTAAGTGTGTCTGTCAGATGTGGTGAGCTGCCCACCCTGAGGTAAGTGTGTCTGTCAGATGTGGTGAGCTGCCCACCCTGAGGTAAGTGTGTCTGTCAGATGTGGTGAGCTGCCCACCCTGAGGTAAGTGTGTCCGTCAGATGTGGTGAGCTGCCCACCCTGAGGTAAATGTGTCTGTCAGATGTGGTGAGCTGCCCACCCTGAGGTAAGTGTGTCTGTCAGATGTGGTGAGCTGCCCACCCTGAGGTAAGTGTGTCTGTCAGATGTGGTGAGCTGCCCACCCTGAGGTAAGGGTGTCCGTCAGATGTGGTGAGCTGCCCACCCTGAGGTAAGTGTGTCTGTCAGATGTGGTGAGCTGCCCACCCTGAGATAAGTGTGTCCGTCAGATGTGGTGAGCTGCCCACCCTGAGGTAAGTGTGTCTGTCAGATGTGGTGAGCTGCCCACCCTGAGATAAGTGTGTCCGTCAGATGTGGTGAGCTGCCCACCCTGAGGTAAGTGTGTCCGTCAGATGTGGTGAGCTGCCCACCCTGAGGTAAGTGTGTCTGTCAGATGTGGTGAGCTGCCCACCCTGAGGTAAGTGTCTGTCAGATGTGGTGAGCTGCCCACCCTGAGGTAAGTGTGTCTGTCAGATGTGGTGAGCTGCCCACCCTGAGGTAAGTGTGTCTGTCAGATGTGGTGAGCTGCCCACCCTGAGGTAAGTGTGTCTGTCAGATGTGGTGAGCTGCCCACCCTGAGGTAAGTGTGTCGGTCAGATGTGGTGAGCTGCCCACCCTGAGGTAAGTGTGTCGGTCAGATGTGGCTCTCACCCGGGATATCCTAATCCAAGACGTTAACATCTACCTCGAAATGCAATTCTTCATACAGAGGTTGTTGCATTTATGCGTCTGTGAGAATGCCCGTGAGATGTGCCCCTCACTTACTCTTATCAGAGACATAGAAAAGTCGAAACATAACAAGCTGTTTGAGTGTATTGTTCCTGGTTGCAGCCAGAGTCTGCTGTCCAAGCTGAAGGGGCTGACGGCTGAGGACGGAGACGCGCTGGCCTACGGTCCCGTCCTCGACACCTTGTGTCGGTGGGGCAAGGCGGCCGACGTCCTGGACCTCATCACCGAGTGGCTGGAGGCCGGGCTCCTGGGCCAGAGCACCCCCCAGCCACACGCCAAGGTAGGTGTCCCTCCACCCACCCCCCCACCCAGCCACACGCCAAGGTAGGTCTCTCTCCACCCCCCAGCCACACGCCAAGGTAGGTGTCCCTCCGACCCCCCCCCCCCCACCCAGCCACACGCCATGGTAGTTCTTCCTCCACCCCCCCCCCCCCACCCAGCCACACGCCAAGGTAGGTCTCCCCCCACCCCCAAGCCACTCGCCATGGTAGGTCTCCCTCCACCCCCCAGCCACACGCCAAGGTAGGTCTCCCTCCACCCCCCCCACCCAGCCACACGCCGAGGTAGGTCTCCCTCCACCCCCCAGCCACACGAGAGAAATGACTCCATGTAATAACTATTTGGAAAGAGGACCCTTTAAAGTTGTGTAAACCTGAGCAATGTAGTATTGTCACCCGTCAACAGATGGCGTGGTGTTCTGGATGTGGGTCATTGGAACCCTCATTGTACGGTGCCGTGGTGACGACACGGGGCCGTGGTGACGACACGGGGCCGTGGTGACGTCACGAGGCCGTGGTGACGTCACGGGGCCGTGGTGACGTCACGGGGCCGTGGTGACGTGCTGACTGTCCGGTGTGCTTTCTCGCAGGCGGCGCGCCGTGTGGGGTTCGTTGACCCCGTGGACCCCCAGCCCCAGCTGGCGCTGTCCTACCTCGCCTACCTCACCAGGGTGGCCAGCTGCCGGGAGTGCCTCCTCGCCTCTCACGCCCAAGCCCTGGGGGATATCGCCAAGCAACTGAAGGCTGTTCTGGTGAGTGAATGCACCCCCTCCCGACTCCTCACACCCTCCTCGCCTCTCACGCCCAAGCCCAAGGGGAAATCGCCCAGCAACTGAAGGCTGTTCTGGTGAGTGAATGCACCCCCTCCCGACTCCTCACACCCTCCTCGCCTCTCACGCCCAAGCCCTGGGGGACATCGCCCAGCAACTGAAGGCTGTTCTGGTGAGTAAATGCACCCCCTCCCCACCCCTCACACCCTCCTCGCCTCTCACGCCCAAGCCCTGGGGGACATTGCCCAGCAACTGAAGGCTGTTCTGGTGAGTAAATGCACCCCCTCCCCACCCCTCACACCCTCCTCGCCCCTCACGTTCAAGCCCTGGGGGACATTGACCAGCAACTGAAGGCTGTGCTGGTGAGTGAATGCACCCCCTCCCCACCCCTCACACCCTCCTCACCGCTCACGCCCAAGCCCTGGGGGACATCGCCCAGCAACTGAAGGCTGTTCTGGTGAGTGAATGCACCCCCTCTCCACCCCTCACACCCTCCTCGCCTCTCACGCCCAAGCCCTGGGGGACATCGCCCAGCAACTGAAGGCTGTTCTGGTGATTAAATGCACCCCCTCCCCACCCCTCACACCCTCCTCACCGCTCACGCCCAAGCCGTGGAGGACATTGCCCAGCAACTGAGGGCTGTTCTGGTGAGTGAATGCACCCCCTCCCCACCCCTCACACCCTCCTCGCCTCTCACGCCCAAGCCCTGGGGGACATCGCCCAGCAACTGAAGGCTGTTCTGGTGAGTGAATGCACCCCCTCCCCACCCCTCACACCCTCCTCGCCTCTCACGCCCAAGCCCTCGGGACATCGCCCCTTAACTAAACCACACAATAGTGTAGCGGAAATATATGTTAGATAAAAAAAATATATATATATCAAGAAGAACTGCACCTTATGAATGGCTGTCTAAGCCAATTTGTTTAGTTGTTGTTATGGGGGAGCCTCCATAGCTCCGTTGGTAAGCAGAATGTGCTGCATGTCTTGGGTAAGAACCCTGGCACCACCCGGGGCATGCTTCATCCCACCCCATGTCACTGTTCCGGCACGTGTCACTTTATACTTTTGGACTCCTTTCAGCCGTGCATCAAGAAGAGACTGGAGTCTGGTGAATCACTGGGCCTTCAGTGCGGCGACCACTTCCTGGTGCAAGCACTGGAGGCGTATCTCAAGCTAGAAGTGCTGCTACAAGATTCGGTGAGTTCTTCGTGTCCTCTGGGAGGCTGCACTGACTAGCTTCTCGTGTCCTCTGGGAGGCTGCACTGACTAGCTCCTCTTGTCCTCTGGGAGGCTGCACTGACTAGCTCCTCGTGTCCTCTGGGAGGCTGCACTGACTAGCTCCTCGTGTCCTCTGGGAGGCTGCACTGACTAGCTCCTCTTGTCCTCTGGGAGGCTGCACTGACTAGCTCCTCGTGTCCTCTGGGAGGCTGCACTGACTAGCTCCTCGTGTCCTCTGGGAGGCTGCACTGACTAGCTCCTCGTGCCCTCTGGGAGGCTGCACTGACTAGCTCCTCGTGTGCTCTGGTAGGCTGCACTGACTAGCTCCTCTTGTCCTCTGGGAGGCTGCACTGACTAGCTCTTCGTGTCTTCTGGGAGGCTGCACTGACTAGCTCCTCGTGTCCTCTGGTAGGCTGCACTGACTAGCTCCTCGTGTCCTCTGGGAGGCTGCACTGACTAGCTTCGCGTGTCCTCTGGGAGGCTGCACTGACTAGCTTCGCGTGTCCTCTGGGAGGCTGCACTGGCTAGCTCCCCTTGTCCTCTGGGAGGCTGCACTGACTAGCTCCTCGTCTCCTCTGGGAAGCTGCACTGACTAGCTCCTCGTGTCCTCTGGGAGGCTGCACTGACTAGCTCCTCGTGTCCTCTGGGAGGCTGCACTGACTAGCTCCTCGTGTCCTCTGGGAGGCTGCACTGACTAGGATGATTTGGCAATGCTACTTGGTACATGTGTGTTTCAGGGTTATTCCCAACTTTACGAGCAAGGATATTAAACAGTATATACAACGGTTAATAAAGTGCCGCCATCTTAGTAAACTTTCTTTCTGAACCATACATATGTAACTTACATTTATAGTTAAAGGATATTTTAGGTTGGTTGGTTGTATATTCAGGACGCTTTAACCACTTTTGGATATTTTGGGAAATTATTTATCGTCGCCCAATGTAACTTGTTTATGTGCCCAAAAGTAACCTGAAACATCTAAAAATCGTTTTCCTGCTTTACTCTATAAGTTTTAGACTTTACGAACAGCGACAGTTACGAGATTCGAGTGAAATCCTGTCTGTGATATACTTTACCACAGGACGATGCCCCCCCGTGACTGTGATATCCTTTACCACAGGACGATGACCCTCCGTGACTGTGATACCCTTTACCACAGGACGATGACCCCCCATGTCTGTGATATTTTTTACTACAGGACGATGACCCCCCATGTCTGTGATATTCTTTACCACAGGACGATGACCCCCCATGTCTGTGATATTCTTTACTACAGGACGATGACCCCCCATGTCTGTGATATTCTTTACCACAGGACGATGACCCCCGTGCCGTGACCGTCCTCCACAGCCTCCTCACCTGGGGTCAGTCCCACCTGCTGCCGGCCCTCAACCCCCACAACAAACCCCGCCCCCTCACCCAGTCCCAGCCCCGCCGCAAGAAACTCCTGTCGAGTCAGGACATGACCATGACAGACCCTTCCGACACCATCTCTCAGACCATGTCTCAGACAATGTCTCAGACCATCATGGAATCTCCCAGCTATGAAGATATTTTGAGTACCACCCTGCTCGGGGGTGGTAAGAGGCCCGCCCGCCGTGACTCCCCGGACGGGACCCGCGAGCTGGCCATCAAATTAATACAGGTAAGTCGCCATCTGTTCTCTCTGGGAGTCTCCTTGGCCGAGCAGCAGAACACTCGACTGCAGAACCACCATACCCGAATCTAATTAGCGGTACGCAAATCTAATTGGCGCCACCCAAATCTAATTAGCGGTACGCACATCTAATTTGCGCCACCCAAATTAATAAGCGGTATGCAAATCTAATTAGCGCCACCCAAATCTAATTAGCGGTACGCAAATCTAATTAGCGCCACCCAAATCTACTTAGGTCTACGCAAATCTAATTAGCGGTACGCAAATCTAAATAGGGGTACGCAGATGTAATTAGCGCCACCCAAATCTAACTAGCGCCACCCAAATCTACTTAGCGCCACCCAAATCTAATTAGCGGTACGCAAATCTACTTAGCGGTACCCAAATCTAATTAGCGGTACGCAAATCTAATTAGCGCTACCCAAATCTACTTAGCGCCACCCAAATCTCATTAGCGCTACCCAAATCTAATTAGCGCTACCCAAATCTAATTAGCGCTACCCAAATCTCATTAGCGCCACCCAAATCTAATTAGCGGTACCCAAATCTACTTAGCGCCACCCAAATCTAATTAGCGCCACCCAAATCTAATTAGCGGTACGCAAATCTAATTAGCGGTACCCAAATCTAATTAGCGCTACCCAAATCGAATTAGCGCTACCCAAATCGAATTAGCGCCACCCAAATCTAACTAGCGCCACCAATATCTAATTAGCGCCACCCAAATCTAATTAGCGCCACCCAAATCTAATTAGCGCTACCCAAATCTACTTAGCGCCACCCAAATCTAATTAGCGCCACCCAAATCTCATTAGCGCTAAGTAGAACATGTGTCGATCGATTATCGGGTTCAAAGTTTAGAAATACTCACCCAAGAGGTGGATTTTCTCCATTAGGAAAAGGCCAACAACAACGAAACATCGTATTCTGGTTGTGAACGCCACCACAACGACCTGGTGAAGCTATGACGGAAAGGCATTATTCGTGCGTAACTTACGTCGTGTTTATAATTACCACCCCAGGTCAATCCCTGATCCCTGGCTCCAAACCCAGAATCAGAATCAGTGTCATATATTGGATCAGGTACATTAATACAGTGTAACACATGACACCTTTAGAACAACAGTTTAGTCACTTGATCAGGAGACCCCCATTCAGACCTGCGCGGTCGCTTTCATGAGGGCCGCCTCAGTTGCGATAAATACATTGACGATGGGCGGACTTCTGAAGTGAATTATATGCATGATGGGAACAAATACAACAAATAATAAACGCAAACAGAAGTATGATAAATACAAGAAACATGGGAAAAAATGGTTTATATACACCTAGCGCGATTTCAAAACGTGTGGTGGGAGGGGTACAGTGTCAGTACAGTTAGTGCTATAACGACCTACTGAACCCAGCTTTACGGCTGTTGCGAAGCAGGGAAGGCTATGCGTGGATATCTTATCAGTCACCTGCTGCGGAGTCGCATTCAGTACACTGGATAGACTATTTCGTATGCATCTGCGAGCAAATTCATGAAGGATGGGATGAGTACGATACTGATTACAATGTCTTGTGTGATAACGATGAATGTCGGAATGTTGAGTGGGTGCCATGATGGAGAAATACGGTGGGTGTTTATTATTTTTTAATTTAAAATAAAACTTCAACTGGTGTAGGACGTGAATATTCTCCAGTTTTAGTATATTTAGTTGTTTGAAAATAGGTTCAGTGCGCATTATATTAGCTACAGGTAATTGTTCTCCCTGCTCTCTTTGCTTTTATCTCCCCAAACTAATAGCCCATAATTAAGACACGATCGTATTAATGTATTATGTAGCAAAAGTAAGACGTGTGTCGCTTTAGTATTCCTACGCGCGCGGAGAGTTTTCTACTTAAGTTGTTTGTGTGAGCATGCTATGTAAGGTGCTTATCTGTTGTCACTCCCAATAGATTAAAAGAATCAATACATTCTATCTGTATATTGTTTATCTTAATCTGAGGAATAAAAAAAAAATTGCGGTGTGTGGGCATAGTCTGGGCGACTCCAATCTGGAGCAAATGGCATCCAATTTATTCATTGTTCACGGTTTCTGTGTCTAGTTTAGCCTTTGTATAGAAAAACAATCGTTTACAATGTAGTTTCATCGCGTGTTGCTTTCAGTGTCTGTTCCAAGTGGCGTCCAACATGCTGATGGTTGGCATTGGTGACATGGACCTGGTGGGCCACCTCACGGACTTCACGCTCGCCTTCCTGCAGATCGGTAAGCAAAATGAAACATTTGAGAAATTCATACAAATACATGTACCTCACGTCTTTATAAGAATAAAGTTCATCCATTCCCCTAATCCTTAATATTTTGAGCCACTTACATTTTTTTACTTTAGTGTCGTTTACCGTCTGAAGTTTTAGTTCTGAATTAATTGTGGCGTTCACATTTTTTTTATTTATTTATTTTATCCCGTACTCGTAATACACAAAACGAAAAGAACACCAGAAAGGAGAGAAACAAAAACTGATCAAGTTAAACCAACATGCAATTTACGCCGTACATATATAGTGCAGAATTGTGCATAGCTAGTGCACCTGTGGTTATTTGGTCGCAAACATTATCGCCGGAATAGGATTTTTAATGATGTCATAGGCGTTGACGTTTTTATAAGCAGACGAGTTGCTACCAATAATTGCCGTTAACTTGAAACAATATTATCATATTCCATTGCGTGAGGCATGTATATTTCGAGGCAACTGGCCGCTGAAATGGTCTCTTCCCCAGAGATATATCGAGAGTCAGTTATTGGCTCTAAATTAAAGATGCGTCGAATAATTTTGCGCCAGGCGACATAACGTTGTGCGTCCTTACTACTTAGGTTCCATAGCTGACATCCGAAGACAGACGTACAATAATTCCTGAAAAGTCTAACCTTTATATTACTGGAAACGTATTGGAATCTCGAAATAAGCGTTTGCTGACAAAACAAATCTTTGCTCTGTTAGGGCCCGAGGGAGTTACCTGAGTGACTACCCGGGGGTTCGCATTTAGAGTAGAACCATCAAATTAAACGAACTTCTCGGTAACATACGACTTACCCTCAAACACAGATAGAGTGTTTTACTTGGATTAAACTTAACATCGAACTTCTCCAACAATTCTTACCAACAGTGTCGTCGAGAGTCTAGTAATTGTTAAAAGGTTAAGATCGTCGGCGTACCCAAATGCACCTGCGAAGGTATGCCCGAGGTAGCATCCGGGGCCTGAAGGTTTGAAGCGCGCAAGGAGCTCGTCAATATCAATGCTAAAAACCACAGGGGAGAGAACCCCACCCCTACCCTGTTTAACTCCGTTTGATATCGTAAAGTGGTCTAGACAGAACCCGTTAGTCATCATGGCTGTGAAAAGTTTGGATATGAGAGTATACATTTGAAAACTTATAAATAAAATATAATAATAAAAAAAAAAATTTTTTTTTAAAAGCCGATTCGTTCACTGCATTACTCCTGCTCTCCCTTTTTTTCTTACCCTTTTTACTTTTGCTATAAACAAAAAAAGTAAAAAATTCCTGTTTTTTTACCGGAGATCGAGCACAGGCCGGACATTGTCTAGTACAATGACAACAGTATGTATTTTGAAGGCTCAAAGTAATTATTTTAGCGTTTTGTATCGGTTGAAATTAGCGTCTGACGTTGATTTAGACGAATTATTTTCCTCTATTTTGCAGGTGAAGACTTTCAGATGTCGTCTGCCATCAGTCTGCTCATCTATCAAGTAACGGAAATGACGCTGACCTTTCGCCCCATAGCAAACCAAGAACCCAGTTGCCATGACAACGTTGTTCCAGAAATGATGTCCAAAACGATGGAGATGTTGACCCTCCTGTTGAAATCTAATAAAGAAGAAACAGCGAAAGTGCGTAGTACTGTTTTAGCCCTTAGAATCATGTCACATTTAATATTTGTTTGTAGTAATGGCGTTCCTTCTGATTATCCACCCCCAATGGAGATCTGAAAATCCTAACTGACTGAGTGCCGGAATAGATTTAGGTGGAAGGAACGCTGTCTGACTACAGTGAACCGATCAGTCGACTATCTATCTATTGTCTAAAGTTCCTCAGTTAATAAACAGGCTGAGCTGCGGACCAAGTGATCGTGATTTTGAACCCTGACAACTGCACCTTGGGGCAATGGCACGATATAGCCTGTAGCGGGCTACAAGTAATGTTAAACCCAAGTCGAATAACACCCTACTCGGGCTTCTGTGGTCGGTCGTTCTGGCATGTTGGCGCTCACCAATAATTTTAGCACAGTTCACATATCTATTTCCTCCGACGATTCACTGAAATAAGCGATTTCATGGAGTCTACAATGGAGAAATTAATCTTCGTTGCATTGTCTCGAGAGCTTATTGACTTAATGTCGCCTCCATGTGCACAAACATGGCGTAAAAGACCACTATATGCCGTCTGTTGCAGGCATTACAGTCGCTGAAACCAGTGTTCCACAAGGCGCTGCGTGCGCAGACCTTCAGCGGGCGACCCCCCACCCAGGACCCCCTGCTGCCGTTGGTCACTGCTGCCGTGGCTGACCTCACGGACGCCGTCAAACAGGTCAGGCACAGATCGCGTCTCCGTGACCTTCACCAAAGACGCCTTGTGGCAAATTCAAGTTCCAGATTATTCCGCTGTCAGGCGCTATTGCATCTGCCATGCATTCTGGGTATTATTTTGATTTGCGCAACGTCAAGGTGACGTTGTCGCATGATAACGGCGGCCATCCACTCTCCATATTATCGTTCTTGCGAAGGAGGACATTTATTGTTTTAATATACATTAGATAGCCTATTCATGTAATGCATTCTAGAACTATCATTACGCGGCAGCAATTATATTTATCTCAGTAGACAAATATTTTTTAATAAAGTGAATAGTCAATCAGAGGACATGCCTTTAAATTATGTTATTAATAATAACAATCTGTATGGCCGTAAGCCCCGAATTAAGGCTACGGTGTTGACGAACCTCTGACATCGTGTCATTTACGTTGCCAGGACAACGACCTGGATGTGAAGGAGTCTGTGAGCGAGCTTCCGGTCCTCAGCGGCTTTGTCCTCGGTCTGGTGTGGAGGAAATCCTCTCTCCTCAGGTTTGTTCCCGGTCTGGTGTGGAGGAAATCCTTTATTCTCAGGTTTGTCCTCGGTCTGGTGTGGAGGAAATCCTCTCTCCTCAGGTTTGTCCTCGGTCTGGTGTGGAAGAAATCCTCTCTCCTCAGGTTTGTCCTCGGTCTGGTGTGGAGGAAATCCTCTCTCCTCAGGTTTGTCCTCGGTCTGGTGTGGAGGAAATCCTCTCTCCTCAGGTTTGTCCTCGGTCTGATGTGGAGGAAATCCTCTCTCCTCAGGTTTGCCCTCGGTCTGGTGTGGAGGAAATCCTCTCTCCTCAGGTTTGTCCTCGGTCTGGTGTGGAGGAAATCCTCTCTCCTCAGGTTTGTCCTCGGTCTGGTGTGGAGGAAATCCTCTCTCCTCAGGTTTGCCCTCGGTCTGGTGTGGAGGAAATCCTCTCTCCTCAGGTTTGTCCTCGGTCTGGTGTGGAGGAAATCCTTTCTCCTCAGGTTTTTCCTCGGTCTGGTGTGGAGGAAATCCTCTCTCCTCAGGTTTGTCCGCGGTCTGGTGTGGAGGAAATCCTCTCTCCTCAGGTTTGTCCTCAGTCTGGTGTGGAGGAAATCCTCTCTCCTCAGGTTTGCCCTCGGTCTGGTGTGGAGGAAATCCTCTCTCCTCAGGTTTGTCCTCTGTCTGGTGTGGAGGAAATCCTCTCTCCTCAGGTTTGTCCTCGGTCTGGTGTGGAAGAAATCCTCTCTCCTCAGGTTTGTCCTCGGTCTGGTGTGGAGGAAATCCTCTCTCCTCAGGTTTGTCCTCGGTCTGGTGTGGAGGAAATCCTCTCTCCTCAGGTTTGTCATCGGTCTGGTGTGGAGGAAATCCTCTCTCCTCAGGTTTGTCCTCTGTCTGGTGTGGAGGAAATCCTCTCTCCTCAGGTTTGTCCTCGGTCTGGTGTGGAGGAAATCCTCTCTCCTCAGGTTTGTCCTCGGTCTGGTGTGGAGGAAATCCTCTCTCCCCAGGTTTGTCCTCGGTCTGGTGTGGAGGAAATCCTCTCTCCTCAGGTTTGTCCTCGGTCTGATGTGGAGGAAATCCTCTCTCCTCAGGTTTGTCCTCGGTCTGGTGTGGAGGAAATCCTCTCTCCTCAGGTTTGTCCTCGGTCTGGTGTGGAGGAAATCCTCTCTCCTCAGGTTTGTCATCGGTCTGGTGTGGAGGAAATCCTCTCTCCTCAGGTTTGTCCTCTGTCTGGTGTGGAGGAAATCCTCTCTCCTCAGGTTTGTCCTCGGTCTGGTGTGGAGGAAATCCTCTCTCCTCAGGTTTGTCCTCGGTCTGGTGTGGAGGAAATCCTCTCTCCTCAGGTTTGTCCTCGGTCTGGTGTGGAGGAAATCCTCTCTCCCCAGGTTTGTCCTCGGTCTGGTGTGGAGGAAATCCTCTCTCCTCAGGTTTGTCCTCGGTCTGATGTGGAGGAAATCCTCTCTCCTCAGGTTTGTCCTCGGTCTGGTGTGGAGGAAATCCTCTCTCCTCAGGTTTGTCCTCGGTCTGGTGTGGAGGAAATCCTCTCTCCTCAGGTTTGTCCTCGGTCTGATGTGGAGGAAATCCTCTCTCCTCAGGTTTGTCCTCGGTCTGGTGTGGAGGAAATCCTCTCTCCTCAGGTTTGTCCTCGGTCTGGTGTGGAGTAAATCCTCTCTCCTCAGGTTTGTCCTCGGTCTGGTGTGGAGGAAATCCTCTCTCCTCAGGTTTGTCCTCGGTCTGGTGTGGAGGAAATCCTCTCTCCTCAGGTTTGTCCTCGGTCTGGTGTGGAGGAAATCCTCTCTCCTCAGGTTTGTCCTCGGTCTACCGTATGGAGAATAGATTGTTACCAGGTTTATGGCTCGGAACTCGCCTGAGTTAATAGTGAGTTAATCATTGCCATAGAAATAACCGTCCGTGAGCTGATCTCATGCCGCCTTATGTAAAAAACTGGAAATTCTTCAGAAATATTGTAAAGTTTTA
This sequence comes from Arenicola marina, assembly GCA_964019135.1. Taxonomy (NCBI): domain Eukaryota; kingdom Metazoa; phylum Annelida; class Polychaeta; family Arenicolidae; genus Arenicola; species Arenicola marina. The sequence goes on from OZ025263.1 coordinate 11,253,345, forward strand.
AGTATTTTGAAGTGTGATCACTAGTTAAGTTACCCATACAGCCCGCAGAAACTTGAAAAATGTTTTGAATGGAAATGATGTATGGAGGTTCTTAGTGTACAAGTACCCATATATGGTATCCAATAAATACCCGGGCATGTTAAGGTATTTTAATTTTTTTTCAAAATGGTGCATCTTCTGTGGGAAAATGTGGCTTTTTTGTGTAATACAAAATTACGTTTCTCTTAAAGATCTTGGAAGTCATAATGGAGGTCGAGGTGCTGAAATAGTGGTTTGTCATTGGTTGTGTGCATAATTCATACCAGGGTGTGAAATAAAATTGAATATCTCCCATTCATGGCAAGGGACCGTTTCATCCAACTTCACTTGATTGTCCCGTCGAGGATTCTTGGCCCAAGTTAACCTTCATGTGCGCATAGCGGCCTGAAGTACCTAACCCACGTGCTCTTTGATCCGTTGCTCAGCGAGTTCCTGAAGCGGTTGGCCAGATGTCTGCAGTCGGAGGCGGTGGGTGACGTGGAACATTTCCTCGCAGTGACCTTCCTCCTCGTCCTTATATGTAAAGGTGAGCAGGCCAGGCTGTGCAAACGTGCATGGTTTATCACACCATCTTCCTTGTCAGAGAGAGTTTACCATCTGTATGTCATATGGCGACGGTGGGAAGGGTCACGGTAGTTAGGAGCCACTTGACGGTCCGGGCCCCAGCGTACGGTAGCCGAGTGCATGTACATGTGCTGACGGTCCGGGCCCCAGCGTACGGTAGCCGAGTGCATGTACATGTGCTGACGGTCCGGGCCCCAGCGTACGGTAGCCGAGTGCATGTACATGTGCTGACGGTCCGAGCCCCAGCGTACGGTAGCCGAGTGCATGTACATGTGCTGACGGTCCGGGCCCCAGCGTACGGTAGCCGAGTGCATGTACATGTGCTGACGGTCCGAGCCCCAGCGTACGGTAGCCGAGTGCATGTACATGTGCTGACGGTCCGAGCCCCAGCGTACGGTAGCCGAGTGCATGTACATGTGCTGACGGTCCGGGCCCCAGCGTACGGTAGCCGAGTGCATGTACATGTGCTGACGGTCCAAGCCCCAGCGTGCGGTAGCCGAGTGCATGTACATGTGCTGACGGTCCGGGCCCCAGCGTACGGTAGCCGAGTGCATGTACATGTGCTGACGGTCCGGGCCCCAGCGTACGGTAGCCGAGTGCATGTACATGTGCTGACGGTCCGGGCCCCAGCGTACGGTAGCCGAGTGCATGTACATGTGCTGACGGTCCGAGCCCCAGCGTACGGTAGCCGAGTGCATGTACATGTGCTGACGGTCCGAGCCCCAGCGTACGGTAGCCGAGTGCATGTACATGTGCTGACGGTCCGGGCCCCAGCGTACGGTAGCCGAGTGCATGTACATGTGCTGACGGTCCGAGCCCCAGCGTACGGTAGCCGAGTGCATGTGCATGGGCTGACGGTCCGAGCCCCAGCGTACGGTAGCCGAGTGCATGTACATGTGCTGACGGTCCGGGCCCCAGCGTACGGTAGCCGAGTGCATGTGCATGGGCTGACGGTCCGAGCCCCAGCGTACGGTAGCCGAGTGCATGTACATGTGCTGACGGTCCGGGCCCCAGCGTACGGTAGCCGAGTGCATGTACATGTGCTGACGGTCCGGGCCCCAGCGTATGTAGCCGAGTGCATGTACATGTGCTGACGGTCCGAGCCCCAGCGTACGGTAGCCGAGTGCATGTACATGTGCTGACGGTCCGAGCCCCAGCGTACGGTAGCCGAGTGCATGTACATGTGCTGACGGTCCGAGCCCCAGCGTACGGTAGCCGAGTGCATGTACATGTGCTGACGGTCCGGGCCCCAGCGTACGGTAGCCGAGTGCATGTACATGTGCTGACGGTCCGGGCCCCAGCGTACGGTAGCCGAGTGCATGTACATGTGCTGACGGTCCAAGCCCCAGCGTGCGGTAGCCGAGTGCATGTACATGTGCTGACGGTCCGGGCCCCAGCGTACGGTAGCCGAGTGCATGTACATGTGCTGACGGTCCGGGCCCCAGCGTACGGTAGCCGAGTGCATGTACATGTGCTGACGGTCCGGGCCCCAGCGTACGGTAGCCGAGTGCATGTACATGTGCTGACGGTCCGAGCCCCAGCGTACGGTAGCCGAGTGCATGTACATGTGCTGACGGTCCGAGCCCCAGCGTACGGTAGCCGAGTGCATGTACATGTGCTGACGGTCCGGGCCCCAGCGTACGGTAGCCGAGTGCATGTACATGTGCTGACGGTCCGAGCCCCAGCGTACGGTAGCCGAGTGCATGTGCATGGGCTGACGGTCCGAGCCCCAGCGTACGGTAGCCGAGTGCATGTACATGTGCTGACGGTCCGGGCCCCAGCGTACGGTAGCCGAGTGCATGTGCATGGGCTGACGGTCCGAGCCCCAGCGTACGGTAGCCGAGTGCATGTACATGTGCTGACGGTCCGGGCCCCAGCGTACGGTAGCCGAGTGCATGTACATGTGCTGACGGTCCGGGCCCCAGCGTATGTAGCCGAGTGCATGTACATGTGCTGACGGTCCGAGCCCCAGCGTACGGTAGCCGAGTGCATGTACATGTGCTGACGGTCCGAGCCCCAGCGTACGGTAGCCGAGTGCATGTACATGTGCTGACGGTCCGAGCCCCAGCGTACGGTAGCCGAGTGCATGTACATGTGCTGACGGTCCGGGCCCCAGCGTACGGTAGCCGAGTGCATGTACATGTGCTGACGGTCCGAGCCCCAGCGTACGGTAGCCGAGTGCATGTACATGTGCTGACGGTCCGAGCCTCAGCGTACGGTAGCCGAGTGCATGTACATGTGCTGACGGTCCGAGCCCCAGCGTACGGTAGCCGAGTGCATGTACATGTGCTGACGGTCCGAGCCCCAACAGCAATCTCCAAACATAACTTTGTTTTTCATCATGGTGTTGATATTTAAATCGATGTTGCTGAATACGATTGTTCATAAATAACTTTCTTAGTTGCTTTTTTTGTCGTCGATGTCGGAAAGAATGAAACCTTAAATATAAAAAAGTCACATCCTTTAAATACATAAAAGGCCCCAATTCTCCGGTCCGTTATCTACACAAGACTGTGTACGGTACTTATGTTATGTTCTGGTAAAATGTTGTAATATGTAAGGTACTTATGTTCTGGTAATATGTTGTAATATGTAAGGTACTTATGTTCTGGTAATGTGTTGCATCTGTCGTAACTGTTGAGCATCAAACTTGATAAGATTGGGAATATTTACCACCAATCCGGTCCACCGTCCGTGTCCACGAATTCAAGAACTGTAATTATTGTACTGCGCGCGCAATACGTGGGCTATTCAAAGGGAAAACAGGGAAAATTATGAGAAAAATACCTTGCAGGGAAACAGCGGGGAATTTAATTTTTAATTAACAAAATCACGGACTTTTAGAAGCCTAGATCACATTTTGGTACCTGTTTAATCCGTTATTACTAATACCTGGAAGCGTATGAATTCCCTGTCTTATATAGTTATTAATATCCTACTATGTAAATGGTTATGGGCCTAATCTTGTACGCTTATGCAATAGCATGTATGACGTAAGTTCTCTTGCTATCAGTTGTGAAGTTCACGCTATAAGACTCTGCAATGAGACCTTTTTCAAAAGGCAATTTTGTCTTGATTTACTACTGGTGGTCACATGGAAACAGCTCTACTAAATGTGAATAGCATATACACATGTCTATAATTGGCTCTACTAAATGTGAATAGCATATACACATGTCTATAATTGGCTCTACTAAATGTGAATAGCATATACACATGTCTATAATTAGCTCTACTAAATGTGAATAGCATATACACATGTCTATAATTAGCTCTACTAAATGTGAATAGCATATACACATGTCTATAATTAGCTCTACTAAATGTGAATAGCATATACACATGTCTATAATTAGCTCTACTAAATGTGAATAGCATATACACATGTCTATTATTGGCTCTACTAAATGTGAATAGCATATACACATGTCTATAATTAGCTCTACTAAATGTGAATAGCATATACACATGTCTATAATTAGCTCTACTAAATGTGAATAGCATATACACATGTCTATAATTAGCTCTACTAAATGTGAATAGCATATACACATGTCTATAATTGGCTCTACTAAATGTGAATAGCATATACACATGTCTATTATTGAAGCCAAAACGGATTTGAGCAAACTTTGTCCCAGAGCTCTTGATTAATGGAGGCTGTGTCCACAGAACAGAATTTCGTGTGATTTTTTTCAAGAAATTAAGCCATGTTCCTTGTAATTGATGTGGCTAGCTATCTGTAAATACTGTAAAGTGTCCACCATTTGTGAAACACATAACCTTTAATATAATCCAAAAAGATGACTAATTGAGACACTGAGACCCCCAAAAACGTCACGTCCTTAAGGGCCATTATTTTGTTGAGTCTGGCCATAAGGGGATGTTGATGGCCACATGCTTTTCGGTTACTCAGGGAATGTCTGAGGGAGAAATCAGGGAATTAGTTTTTGCGTTTCCTGTGGGAACCCTGAACCGCGACCATCTGTTTAGGTAACCGTGGATAATACCCCTGACCACGCACCCACTGTTTCACTAATGTTGAGGTAACCATGGCGACAACCCCCACCCACGCACCCACTGTTTCACTAATGTTGAGGTAACCATGGCGACTACCCCCACCCACGCACCCACTGTTTCACTGAAGTTGAGGTAACCATGGCGACTACCCCCACCCACGCACCCACTGTTTCACTAATGTTGAGGTAACCATGGCGACTACCCCCACCCACGCACCCAATGTTTCACTAATGTTGAGGTAACTATAGCGACTACTCGCACCTACTGTTTCACTAATGTTGAGGTAACCATGGCGACTACCCCCACCCACGCACCCACTGTTTCACTAATGTTGAGGTAACCATGGCGACTACCCCCAGCCACGCACCCACTGTTTCACTAATGTTGAGGTAACCATGGCGACTACCCCCACCCACGCACCCACTGTTCTACTAATGTTGAGGTAACCATGGCGACTACCCCCACCCACGCACCCACTGTTTCACTAATGTTGAAGTAACCATGGCGACTACCCCCACCAACGTACCCACTGTTTCACTAAAGTTGAGGTAACCATGGCGACTACCCCACCCACGCACCCACTGTTTCACTAATGTTGAGGTAACCATGGCGACTACCCCCAGCCACGCACCCACTGTTTCACTAATGTTGAGGTAACCATGGCGACTACCCCCGCCCACGCACCCACTGTTTTACTAATGTTGAGGTAACCATGGCGACTACCCCCGCCCACGCACCCACTGTTTTACTAATGTTGAGGTAACCATGGCGACTATCCCCACCCACGCACCCACTGTTTCACTAATGTTGAGGTAACCATGGCGACTACCCCCCTCTGTTACAGGTGTCCCCGGGCGAGACGCGGTGGGCGACGCCAAGGAATGTGTCCTCTCCCTGGAGGGTCGCGTGGAGCGACTGGCGGAGGGGGGGCCGGGCGAGGGGGACATGGAGGACTCGCCACGGAGGTACGTCATACCGTCTGCCTGCCTGTCTACCATATAGCTTGGTGGTGTATGTCACTGCCTGTCTGTCTACCATATAGCTTGGTGGTGTATGTCACTGCCTGTCTGTCTACCATATAGCTTGGTGGTGTATGTCACTGCCTGCCTGTCTACCATATAGCTTGGTGGTGTATGTCACTGCCTGTCTGTCTACCATATAGCTTGGTGGTGTATGTCACTGCCTGTCTGTCTACCATATAGCTTGGTGGTGTATGTCACTGCCTGTCTGTCTACCGTATAGCTTGGTGGTGTATGTCACTGCCTGTCTGTCTACCATATAGCTTGGTGGTGTATGTCACTGCCTGTCTGTCTACCATATAGCTTGGTGGTGTATGTCACTGCCTGTCTGTCTACCATATAGCTTGGTGGTGTATGTCACTGCCTGTCTGTCTACCATATAGCTTGGTGGTGTATGTCACTGCCTGCCTGTCTACCATATAGCTTGGTGGTGTATGTCACTGCCTGTCTGTCTACCATATAGCTTGGTGGTGTATGTCACTGCCTGTCTGTCTACCATATAGCTTGGTGGTGTATGTCACTGCCTGTCTGTCTACCGTATAGCTTGGTGGTGTATGTCACTGCCTGTCTGTCTACCATATAGCTTGGTGGTGTATGTCACTGCCTGTCTGTCTACCATATAGCTTGGTGGTGTATGTCACTGCCTGTCTGTCTACCATATAGCTTGGTGGTGTATGTCACTGCCTGTCTGTCTACCATATAGCTTGGTGGTGTATGTCACTGCCTGTCTGTCTACCATATAGCTTGGTGGTGTATGTCACTGCCTGTCTGTCTACCGTATAGCTTGGTGGTGTATGTCACTGCCTGTCTGTCTACCATATAGCTTGGTGGTGTGTGTCACTGCCTGTCTGTCTACCGTATAGCTTGGTGGTGTATGTCACTGCCTGTCTGTCTACCGTATAGCTTGGTGGTGTATGTCACTGCCTGTCTGTCTACCGTATAGCTTGGTGGTGTATGTCACTGCCTGTCTGCCTACCGTATAGCTTGGTGGTGTGTGTCACTGCCTGTCTGTCTACCATATAGCTTGGTGGTGTATGTCACTGCCTGTCTGTCTACCATATAGCTTGGTGGTGTGTGTCACTGCCTGTCTGTCTACCATATAGCTTGGTGGTGTATGTCACTGCCTGTCTGTCTACCATATAGCTTGGTGGTGTGTGTCACTGCCTGTCTGTCTACCGTATAGCTTGGTGGTGTATGTCACTGCCTGTCTGTCTACCGTATAGCTTGGTGGTGTGTGTCACTGCCTGTCTGTCTACCGTATAGCTTGGTGGTGTATGTCACTGCCTGTCTGTCTACCATATAGCTTGGTGGTGTATGTCACTGCCTGTCTGTCTACCGTATAGCTTGGTGGTGTGTGTCACTGCCTGTCTGTCTACCATATAGCTTGGTGGTGTATGTCACTGCCTGTCTGTCTACCGTATAGCTTGGTGGTGTATGTCACTGCCTGTCTGTCTACCGTATAGCTTGGTGGTGTGTGTCACTGCCTGTCTGTCTACCGTATAGCTTGGTGGTGTATGTCACTGCCTGTCTGTCTACCGTATAGCTTGGTGGTGTATGTCACTGCCTGTCTGTCTACCGTATAGCTTGGTGGTGTGTGTCACTGCCTGTCTGTCTACCGTATAGCTTGGTGGTGTATGTCACTGCCTGTCTGTCTACCGTATAGCTTGGTGGTGTATGTCACTGCCTGTCTGTCTACCGTATAGCTTGGTGGTGTGTGTCACTGCCTGTCTGTCTACCATATAGCTTGGTGGTGTATGTCACTGCCTGTCTGCCTACCGTATAGCTTGGTGGTGTATGTCACTGCCTGTCTGTCTACCGTATAGCTTGGTGGTGTATGTCACTGCCTGTCTGTCTACCATATAGCTTGGTGGTGTATGTCACTGCCTGTCTGTCTACCGTATAGCTTGGTGGTGTATGTCACTGCCTGTCTGTCTACCGTATAGCTTGGTGGTGTATGTCACTGCCTGTCTGTCTACCATATAGCTTGGTGGTGTGTGTCACTGCCTGTCTGTCTACCGTATAGCTTGGTGGTGTATGTCACTGCCTGTCTGTCTACCGTATAGCTTGGTGGTGTATGTCACTGCCTGTCTGTCTACCATATAGCTTGGTGGTGTATGTCACTGCCTGTCTGTCTACCGTATAGCTTGGTGGTGTATGTCACTGCCTGTCTGTCTACCGTATAGCTTGGTGGTGTATGTCACTGCCTGTCTGTCTACCATATAGCTTGGTGGTGTGTGTCACTGCCTGTCTGTCTACCGTATAGCTTGGTGGTGTGTGTCACTGCCTGTCTGTCTACCATATAGCTTGGTGGTGTATGTCACTGCCTGTCTGCCTACCGTATAGCTTGGTGGTGTATGTCACTGCCTGTCTGTCTACCATATAGCTTGGTGGTGTATGTCACTGCCTGTCTGTCTACCGTATAGCTTGGTGGTGTATGTCACTGCCTGTCTGTCTACCATATAGCTTGGTGGTGTATGTCACTGCCTGTCTGTCTACCGTATAGCTTGGTGGTGTATGTCACTGCCTGTCTGTCTACCATATAGCTTGGTGGTGTGTGTCACTGCCTGTCTGTCTACCGTATAGCTTGGTGGTGTGTGTCACTGCCTGTCTGTCTACCATATAGCTTGGTGGTGTATGTCACTGCCTGTCTGCCTACCGTATAGCTTGGTGGTGTATGTCACTGCCTGTCTGTCTACCATATAGCTTGGTGGTGTATGTCACTGCCTGTCTGTCTACCGTATAGCTTGGTGGTGTATGTCACTGCCTGTCTGTCTACCATATAGCTTGGTGGTGTATGTCACTGCCTGTCTGTCTACCGTATAGCTTGGTGGTGTATGTCACTGCCTGTCTGTCTACCGTATAGCTTGGTGGTGTATGTCACTGCCTGTCTGTCTACCGTATAGCTTGGTGGTGTATGTCACTGCCTGTCTGTCTACCATATAGCTTGGTGGTGTATGTCACTGCCTGTCTGCCTACCGTATAGCTTGGTGGTGTATGTCACTGCCTGTCTGTCTACCGTATAGCTTGGTGGTGTGTGTCACTGCCTGTCTGTCTACCGTATAGCTTGGTGGTGTATGTCACTGCCTGTCTGTCTACCGTATAGCTTGGTGGTGTATGTCACTGCCTGTCTGTCTACCATATAGCTTGGTGGTGTATGTCACTGCCTGTCTGCCTACCGTATAGCTTGGTGGTGTATGTCACTGCCTGTCTGTCTACCGTATAGCTTGGTGGTGTGTGTCACTGCCTGTCTGTCTACCGTATAGCTTGGTGGTGTATGTCACTGCCTGTCTGTCTACCATATAGCTTGGTGGTGTGTGTCACTGCCTGTCTGTCTACCATATAGCTTGGTGGTGTGTGTCACTGCCTGTCTGTCTACCATATAGCTTGGTGGTGTGTGTCACTGCCTGTCTGTCTACCATATAGCTTGGTGGTGTATGTCACTGCCTGTCTGCCTACCGTATAGCTTGGTGGTGTATGTCACTGCCTGTCTGTCTACCATATAGCTTGGTGGTGTATGTCACTGCCTGTCTGTCTACCGTATAGCTTGGTGGTGTATGTCACTGCCTGTCTGTCTACCGTATAGCTTGGTGGTGTATGTCACTGCCTGTCTGTCTACCGTATAGCTTGGTGGTGTATGTCACTGCCTGTCTGTCTACCATATAGCTTGGTGGTGTATGTCACTGCCTGTCTGCCTACCGTATAGCTTGGTGGTGTATGTCACTGCCTGTCTGTCTACCGTATAGCTTGGTGGTGTGTGTCACTGCCTGTCTGTCTACCGTATAGCTTGGTGGTGTATGTCACTGCCTGTCTGTCTACCATATAGCTTGGTGGTGTGTGTCACTGCCTGTCTGTCTACCATATAGCTTGGTGGTGTGTGTCACTGCCTGTCTGTCTACCATATAGCTTGGTGGTGTGTGTCACTGCCTGTCTGTCTACCATATAGCTTGGTGGTGTATGTCACTGCCTGTCTGTCTACCATATAGCTTGGTGGTGTGTGTCACTGCCTGTCTGTCTACCATATAGCTTGGTGGTGTGTGTCACTATCTGTCTGTCTACCATATAGCTTGGTGGTGTATGTCACTGCCTGTCTGCCTACCGTATAGCTTGGTGGTGTATGTCACTGCCTGTCTGCCTACCGTATAGCTTGGTGGTGTGTGTCACTGCCTGTCTGTCTACCATATAGCTTGGTGGTGTGTGTCACTGCCTGTCTGTCTACCGTATAGCTTGGTGGTGTATGTCACTGCCTGTCTGTCTACCATATAGCTTGGTGGTGTGTGTCACTGCCTGTCTGTCTACCATATAGCTTGGTGGTGTGTGTCACTGCCTGTCTGTCTACCATATAGCTTGGTGGTGTGTGTCACTGCCTGTCTGTCTACCATATAGCTTGGTGGTGTATGTCACTGCCTGTCTGTCTACCATATAGCTTGGTGGTGTGTGTCACTGCCTGTCTGTCTACCATATAGCTTGGTGGTGTGTGTCACTGCCTGTCTGTCTACCATATAGCTTGGTGGTGTGTGTCACTGCCTGTCTGTCTACCGTATAGCTTGGTGGTGTGTGTCACTGCCTGTCTGTCTACCATATAGCTTGGTGGTGTATGTCACTGCCTGTCTGTCTACCATATAGCTTGGTGGTGTATGTCACTGCCTGTCTGTCTACCATATAGCTTGGTGGTGTGTGTCACTGCCTGTCTGTCTACCATATAGCTTGGTGGTGTGTGTCACTGCCTGTCTGTCTACCATATAGCTTGGTGGTGTGTGTCACTGCCTGTCTGTCTACCGTATAGCTTGGTGGTGTGTGTCACTGCCTGCCTGTCTACCATATAGCTTGGTGGTGTGTGTCACTGCCTGTCTGTCTACCATATAGCTTGGTGGTGTATGTCACTGCCTGTCTGTCTACCATATAGCTTGGTGGTGTGTGTCACTGCCTGTCTGTCTACCATATAGCTTGGTGGTGTGTGTCACTGCCTGTCTGTCTACCATATAGCTTGGTGGTGTGTGTCACTGCCTGTCTGTCTACCGTATAGCTTGGTGGTGTGTGTCACTGCCTGCCTGTCTACCATATAGCTTGGTGGTGTGTGTCACTATCTGTCTGTCTACCATATAGCTTGGTGGTGTATGTCACTGCCTGCCTGTCTACCATATAGCTTGGTGGTGTATGTCACTGCCTGTCTGCCTACCGTATAGCTTGGTGGTGTATGTCACTGCCTGTCTGTCTACCGTATAGCTTGGTGGTGTATGTCACTGCCTGTCTGTCTACCGTATAGCTTGGTGGTGTATGTCACTGCCTGTCTGTCTACCATATAGCTTGGTGGTGTATGTCACTGCCTGTCTGTCTACCATATAGCTTGGTGGTGTATGTCACTGCCTGTCTGTCTACCATATAGCTTGGTGGTGTATGTCACTGCCTGTCTGTCTACCATATAGCTTGGTGGTGTGTGGCACTGCCTGTCTGTCTACCATATAGCTTGGTGGTGTGTGTCACTGCCTGTCTGTCTACCATATAGCTTGGTGGTGTGTGTCACTGCCTGTCTGTCTACCATATAGCTTGGTGGTGTGTGTCACTGCTTGTCTGTCTACCATATAGCTTGGTGGTGTGTGTCACTGCCTGTCTGTCTACCATATAGCTTGGTGGTGTGTGTCACTGCCTGTCTGTCTACCATATAGCTTGGTGGTGTATGTCCCTGCCTGTCTGTCTACCATATAGCTTGGTGGTGTATGTCCCTGCCTGTCTGTCTACCATATAGCTTGGTGGTGTATGTCACTGCCTGTCTGTCTACCATATAGCTTGGTGGTGTGGGTCACTGCCTGTCTGTCTACCATATAGCTTGGTGGTGTATGTCACTGCCTGTCTGTCTACCATATAGCTTGGTGGTGTATGTCCCTGCCTGTCTGTCTACCATATAGCTTGGTGGTGTGTGTCACTGCCTGTCTGTCTACCATATAGCTTGGTGGTGTGTGTCACTGCCTGTCTGTCTACCATATAGCTTGGTGGTGTGTGTCACTGCCTGTCTGTCTACCATATAGCTTGGTGGTGTGTGTCACTGCCTGTCTGTCTACCATATAGCTTGGTGGTGTGTGTCACTGCCTGTCTGTCTACCATATAGCTTGGTGGTGTGTGTCACTGCCTGTCTGTCTACCATATAGCTTGGTGGTGTGTGTCACTGCCTGTCTGTCTACCATATAGCTTGGTGGTGTGTGTCACTGCCTGTCTGTCTACCATATAGCTTGGTGGTGTGTGTCACTGCCTGTCTGTCTACCATATAGCTTGGTGGTGTATGTCACTGCCTGTCTGCCGACCGTATAGCTTGGTGGTGTGTGTCACTGCCTGTCTGTCTACCATATAGCTTGGTGGTGTATGTCACTGCCTGTCTGTCTACCATATAGCTTGGTGGTGTGTGTCACTGCCTGTCTGTCTACCATATAGCTTGGTGGTGTGTGTCACTGCCTGTCTGTCTACCATATAGCTTGGTGGTGTGTGTCACTGCCTGTCTGTCTACCATATAGCTTGGTGGTGTGTGTCACTGCTTGTCTGTCTACCATATAGCTTGGTGGTGTGTGTCACTGCCTGTCTGTCTACCATATAGCTTGGTGGTGTGTGTCACTGCTTGTCTGTCTACCATATAGCTTGGTGGTGTGTGTCACTGCTTGTCTGTCTACCATATAGCTTGGTGGTGTGTGTCACTGCTTGTCTGTCTACCATATAGCTTGGTGGTGTATGTCACTGCCTGTCTGTCTACCATATAGCTTGGTGGTGTATGTCACTGCCTGTCTGTCTACCATATAGCTTGGTGGTGTATGTCACTGCCTGTCTGTCTACCATATAGCTTGGTGGTGTGTGTCACTGCCTGTCTGTCTACCATATAGCTTCGTGGTGTATGTCACTGCCTGTCTGTCTACCATATAGCTTGGTGGTGTATGTCACTGCCTGTCTGTCTACCATATAGCTTGGTGGTGTGTGTCACTGCTTGTCTGTCTACCATATAGCTTGGTGGTGTGTGTCACTGCTTGTCTGTCTACCATATAGCTTGGTGGTGTATGTCACTGCCTGTCTGTCTACCATATAGCTTGGTGGTGTATGTCACTGCCTGTCTGTCTACCATATAGCTTGGTGGTGTGTGTCACTGCCTGTCTGTCTACCATATAGCTTGGTGGTGTGTGTCACTATCTGTCTGTCTACCATATAGCTTGGTGGTGTATGTCACTGCCTGTCTGTCTACCATATAGCTTGGTGGTGTATGTCACTGCCTGTCTGTCTACCATATAGCTTGGTGGTGTGTGTCACTATCTGTCTGTCTACCGTATAGCTTGGTGGTGTGTGTCACTGCCTGTCTGTCTACCGTATAGCTTGGTGGTGTGTGTCACTATCTGCCTGTCTACCGTATAGCTTGGTGGTGTATGTCACTGCCTGCCTGTCTACCGTATAGCTTGGTGGTGTGTGTCACTATCTGTCTGTCTACCGTATAGGGCTGTACAGTTCTCGCGGGTTCTGTTTCCGGTTTAGGTCTTTTGGGGACCAACAAAAAAACACGTGCTCTTAGAACGAGTGCGCAGCACGCTGGTGCCTTGCTGCAACTGCGTGACGCGCACTCATTGTAGTCAACGTTTTAGTGTTGGGAACCGGCCAGCTGCGCGGTTTGTGCCTAAAGAATGGAGTGGGTGTGAAACTATTTTTTGTTTGCTTTGGTCCAGACATTGTTAACTATAAAACCATAATATAGTTAAAGACAAGACATTTATCTCTCCATAATGCATGTGGTCCGTTCGATGAGACCATTGGAAGCGCTGTATTTTGAGCCAAATCATCGATGTTTACAGTTCTACGACAAAAAGACCACCATTGTCCTCACCCGCTCAGTCCATATAAGGAGCGTTGTTACGTAACCATAGATACCGCGCGCAGACACGCGCGTCATGATGATTATTGCGTCATGCGACATGGAAAACCCCGCGCAGCACATCATATTGCCTGACGCTGACAGTCACTCTTGAGACAAACGCATTCTGGTTTATCAACTGCCTAACCGCTCATACATTACATACATTTACTCGGATGGTTATAATTCGGATATGCACAGAACTTCAGTGGTTAGTTGTGCTTCCAAGGACAGCTTTAGCTGATCTTGTGTGTGAGGCGAGTGAAGGCAAACAACCGGAAGGTAGGCAACACGTACAGGCCGTTGATGCTAGGCATTGACGCAGAGCATAGGTATCCCTGTCTCGTGGGGTCTCGATAAGATCCCGAAGTGCCTGTACAGCCCTATAGCTTGGTGGTGTGTGTCACTATCTGTCTGTCTACCGTATAGCTTGGTGGTGTATGTCACTGCCTGTCTGTCTACCGTATAGCTTGGTGGTGTATGTCACTGCCTGTCTGTCTACCATATAGCTTGGTGGTGTGTGTCACTATCTGTCTGTCTACCGTATAGCTTGGTGGTGTGTGTCACTGCCTGTCTGCCTACCGTATAGCTTGGTGGTGTATGTCACTGCCTGTCTGTCTACCGTATAGCTTGGTGGTGTATGTCACTGCCTGTCTGTCTACCGTATAGCTTGGTGGTGTATGTCACTGCCTGTCTGCCGACCGTATAGCTTGGTGGTGTATGTCACTGCCTGTCTGTCTACCATATAGCTTGGTGGTGTCTGTCACTGCCTGTCTGTCTACCATATAGCTTGGTGGTGTATGTCACTGCCTGTCTGTCTACCATATAGCTTGGTGGTGTATGTCACTGCCTGCCTGTCTACCATATAGCTTGGTGGTGTATGTCACTGCCTGTCTGCCTACCGTATAGCTTGGTGGTGTATGTCACTGCCTGTCTGTCTACCATATAGCTTGGTGGTGTCTGTCACTGCCTGTCTGCCGACCGTATAGCTTGGTGGTGTATGTCACTGCCTGTCTGTCTACCATATAGCTTGGTGGTGTATGTCACTGCCTGTCTGCCTACCGTGTAGCTTGGTGGTGTATGTCACTGCCTGTCTGTCTACCATATAGCTTGGTGGTGTGTGTCACTGCCTGTCTGTCTACCATATAGCTTGGTGGTGTATGTCACTGCCTGTCTGTCTACCATATAGCTTGGTGGTGTATGTCACTGCCTGTCTGTCTACCATATAGCTTGGTGGTGTATGTCACTGCCTGTCTGTCTACCGTATAGCTTGGTGGTGTGTGTCACTGCCTGTCTGTCTACCATATAGCTTGGTGGTGTATGTCACTGCCTGTCTGTCTACCATATAGCTTCGTGGTGTATGTCACTGCCTGTCTGTCTACCATATAGCTTGGTGGTGTGTGTCCCTGCCTGTCTGCCTACCGTATAGCTTGGTGGTGTATGTCACTGCCTGTCTGCCTACCGTATAGCTTGGTGGTGTATGTCACTGCCTGTCTGTCTACCGTATAGCTTGGTGGTGTATGTCACTGCCTGTCTGCCTACCGTATAGCTTGGTGGTGTATGTCACTGCCTGTCTGTCTACCATATAGCTTGGTGGTGTATGTCACTGCCTGTCTGCCGACCGTATAGCTTGGTGGTCTATGTCACTGCCTGTCTGTCTACCATATAGCTTGGTGGTGTATGGCACTGCCTGTCTGTCTACCATATAGCTTGGTGGTGTATGTCACTGCCTGTCTGTCTACCATATAGCTTGGTGGTGTGTGTCACTGCCTGTCTGTCTACCATATAGCTTGGTGGTGTATGTCACTGCCTGTCTGTCTACCATATAGCTTGGTGGTGTATGTCACTGCCTGTCTGCCTACCGTATAGCTTGGTGGTGTATGTCACTGCCTGTCTGTCTACCATATAGCTTGGTGGTGTGTGTCACTGCCTGTCTGTCTACCATATAGCTTGGTGGTGTATGTCACTGCCTGTCTGTCTACCATATAGCTTGGTGGTGTATGTCACTGCCTGTCTGCCTACCATATAGCTTGGTGGTGTATGTCACTGCCTGTCTGTCTACCGTATAGCTTGGTGGTGTATGTCACTGCCTGTCTGCCGACCGTATAGCTTGGTGGTGTATGTCCCTGCCTGTCTGTCTACCGTATAGCTTGGTGGTGTATGTCACTGCCTGTCTGTCTACCATATAGCTTGGTGGTGTATGTCACTGCCTGTCTGCCTACCATATAGCTTGGTGGTGTATGTCACTGCCTGTCTGCCTACCGTATAGCTTGGTGGTGTATGTCACTGCCTGTCTGCCTACCATATAGCTTGGTGGTGTATGTCACTGCCTCTCTGTCTACCGTATAGCTTGGTGGTGTATGTCACTGCCTGTCTGTCTACCGTATAGCTTGGTGGTGTATGTCACTGCCTGTCTGTCTACCATATAGCTTTGTGGTGTATGTCACTGCCTGTCTGCCTACCGTATAGCTTGGTGGTGTATGTCACTGCCTGTCTGCCTACCATATAGCTTGGTGGTGTGTGTCACTGCCTGTCTGCCTACCGTATAGCTTGGTGGTGTATGTCACTGCCTGTCTGTCTACCATATAGCTTGGTGGTGTATGTCACTGCCTGTCTGTCTACCATATAGCTTGGTGGTGTATGTCACTGCCTGTCTGTCTACCATATAGCTTGGTGGTGTATGTCACTGCCTGTCCATCTACCGTATAGCTTGGTGGTGTATGTCACTGCCTGTCTGCCGACCGTATAGCTTGGTGGTGTATGTCACTGCCTGTCTGTCTACCGTATAGCTTGGTGGTGTATGTCACTGCCTGTCTGTCTAACATATAGCTTGGTGGTGTGTGTCACTGCCTGTCTCTCTACCATATAGCTTGGTGGTGTATGTCACTGCCTGTCTGCCTACCGTATAGCTTGGTGGTGTATGTCACTGCCTGTCTGCCTACCATATAGTTTGGTGGTGTATGTCACTGCCTGTCTGCCTACCATATAGCTTGGTGGTGTATGTCACTGCCTGTCTGTCTACCGTATAGCTTGGTGGTGTATGTCACTGCCTGTCTGTCTACCATATAGCTTGGTGGTGTATGTCCCTGCCTGTCTGCCTACCGTATAGCTTGGTGGTGTATGTCACTGCCTGTCTGCCTACCGTATAGCTTGGTGGTGTATGTCACTGCCTGTCTGTCTACCATATAGCTTGGTGGTGTATGTCACTGCCTGTCTGTCTACCATATAGCTTGGTGGTGTATGTCACTGCCTGTCTGTCTACCATATAGCTTGGTGGTGTATGTCACTGCCTGTCTGTCTACCATATAGCTTGGTGGTGTGTGTCACTGCCTGTCTGTCTACCATATAGCTTGGTGGTGTATGTCACTGCCTGTCTGCCTACCATATAGCTTGGTGGTGTATGTCACTGCCTGTCTGTCTACCATATAGCTTGGTGGTGTATGTCACTGCCTGTCTGTCTACCATATAGCTTGGTGGTGTATGTCACTGCCTGTCTGCCTACCGTATAGCTTGGTGGTGTATGTCACTGCCTGTCTGCCTACCGTATAGCTTGGTGGTGTATGTCACTGCCTGTCTGTCTACCATATAGCTTGGTGGTGTATGTCACTGCCTGTCTGCCTACCGTATAGCTTGGTGGTGTATGTCACTGCCTGTCTGCCTACCGTATAGCTTGGTGGTGTATGTCACTGCCTGTCTGTCTACCATATAGCTTGGTGGTGTATGTCACTGCCTGTCTGCCTACCGTATGGCTTGGTGGTGTATGTCACTGCCTGTCTGCCTACCATATAGCTTGGTGGTGTATGTCCCTGCCTGTTTGCCTACCATATAGCTTGGTAGTGTATGTCACTGCCTGTCTGCCTACCGTATAGCTTGGTGGTGTATGTCACTGCCTGTCTGTCTACCATATAGCTTGGTGGTGTGTGTCACTGCCTGTCTGTCTACCATATAGCTTGGTAGTGTATGTCACTGCCTGTCTGCCTACCGTATAGCTTGGTAGTGTATGTCACTGCCTGTCTGCCTACCGTATAGCTTGGTAGTGTATGTCACTGCCTGTCTGCCTACCATATAGCTTGGTGGTGTATGTCCCTGCCTGTTTGCCTACCGTATAGCTTGGTGGTGTATGTCACTGCCTGTCTGTCTACCATATAGCTTGGTGGTGTATGTCACTGCCTGTCTGTCTACCATATAGCTTGGTGGTGTATGTCACTGCCTGTCTGTCTACCATATAGCTTGGTGGTGTATGTCACTGCCTGTCTGTCTACCATATAGCTTGGTGGTGTGTGTCACTGCCTGTCTGTCTACCATATAGCTTGGTGGTGTATGTCCCTGCCTGTCTGCCGACCGTATAGCTTGGTGGTGTATGTCACTGCCTGTCTGTCTACCGTATAGTTTGGTGGTGTATGTCACTGCCTGTCTGTCTACCGTATAGCTTGGTGGTGTATGTCACTGCCTGTCTGTCTACCATATAGCTTGGTGGTGTATGTCACTGCATGCCTGACTACCGTATAGCTTGGTGGTGTATGTCACTGCCTGTCTGCCTACCATATAGCTTGGTGGTGTATGTCACTGCCTGTCTGTCTACCATATAGCTTGGTGGTGTATGTCACTGCCTGTCTGCCTACCATATAGCTTGGTGGTGTATGTCACTGCCTGTCTGCCTACCGTATAGCTTGGTGGTGTATGTCACTGCCTGTCTGCCTACCATATAGCTTGGTGGTGTATGTCACTGCCTGTCTGTCTACCGTATAGCTTGGTGGTGTATGTCACTGCCTGTCTGCCTACCGTATAGCTTGGTGGTGTATGTCACTGCCTGTCTGTCTACCATATAGCTTGGTGGTGTATGTCACTGCCTGTCTGTCTACCGTATAGCTTGGTGGTGTATGTCACTGCCTGTCTGCCTACCGTATAGCTTGGTGGTGTATGTCACTGCCTGTCTGTCTACCATATAGCTTGGTGGTGTGTGTCACTGCCTGTCTACCTACCGTATGGCTTGGTGGTGTATGTCACTGCCTGTCTGTCTACCGTATAGCTTGGTGGTGTATGTCCCTGCCTGTCTGTCTACCATATAGCTTGGTGGTGTATGTCACTGCCTGTCTGCCTACCATATAGCTTGGTGGTGTGTGTCACTGCCTGTCTGCCTACCGTATAGCTTGGTGGTGTATGTCACTGCCTGTCTGTCTACCATATAGCTTGGTGGTGTATGTCACTGCCTGTCTGTCTACCATATAGCTTGGTGGTGTATGTCACTGCCTGTCTGTCTACCATATAGCTTGGTGGTGTATGTCACTGCCTGTCCATCTACCGTATAGCTTGGTGGTGTATGTCACTGCCTGTCTGCCGACCGTATAGCTTGGTGGTGTATGTCACTGCCTGTCTGTCTACCGTATAGCTTGGTGGTGTATGTCACTGCCTGTCTGTCTAACATATAGCTTGGTGGTGTGTGTCACTGCCTGTCTCTCTACCATATAGCTTGGTGGTGTATGTCACTGCCTGTCTGCCTACCGTATAGCTTGGTGGTGTATGTCACTGCCTGTCTGCCTACCATATAGTTTGGTGGTGTATGTCACTGCCTGTCTGTCTACCGTATAGCTTGGTGGTGTATGTCACTGCCTGTCTGCCTACCATATAGCTTGGTGGTGTATGTCACTGCCTGTCTGTCTACCGTATAGCTTGGTGGTGTATGTCACTGCCTGTCTGTCTACCATATAGCTTGGTGGTGTATGTCCCTGCCTGTCTGCCTACCGTATAGCTTGGTGGTGTATGTCACTGCCTGTCTGCCTACCGTATAGCTTGGTGGTGTATGTCACTGCCTGTCTGTCTACCATATAGCTTGGTGGTGTATGTCACTGCCTGTCTGTCTACCATATAGCTTGGTGGTGTATGTCACTGCCTGTCTGTCTACCATATAGCTTGGTGGTGTATGTCACTGCCTGTCTGTCTACCATATAGCTTGGTGGTGTGTGTCACTGCCTGTCTGTCTACCATATAGCTTGGTGGTGTATGTCACTGCCTGTCTGCCTACCATATAGCTTGGTGGTGTATGTCACTGCCTGTCTGTCTACCATATAGCTTGGTGGTGTATGTCACTGCCTGTCTGTCTACCATATAGCTTGGTGGTGTATGTCACTGCCTGTCTGCCTACCGTATAGCTTGGTGGTGTATGGCACTGCCTGTCTGTCTACCATATAGCTTGGTGGTGTATGTCACTGCCTGTCTGTCTACCATATAGCTTGGTGGTGTATGTCACTGCCTGTCTGCCTACCGTATAGCTTGGTGGTGTATGTCACTGCCTGTCTGCCTACCGTATAGCTTGGTGGTGTATGTCACTGCCTGTCTGTCTACCATATAGCTTGGTGGTGTATGTCACTGCCTGTCTGCCTACCGTATAGCTTGGTGGTGTATGTCACTGCCTGTCTGCCTACCATATAGCTTGGTGGTGTATGTCCCTGCCTGTTTGCCTACCATATAGCTTGGTAGTGTATGTCACTGCCTGTCTGCCTACCGTATAGCTTGGTGGTGTATGTCACTGCCTGTCTGTCTACCATATAGCTTGGTGGTGTGTGTCACTGCCTGTCTGTCTACCATATAGCTTGGTAGTGTATGTCACTGCCTGTCTGCCTACCGTATAGCTTGGTAGTGTATGTCACTGCCTGTCTGCCTACCGTATAGCTTGGTAGTGTATGTCACTGCCTGTCTGCCTACCATATAGCTTGGTGGTGTATGTCCCTGCCTGTTTGCCTACCGTATAGCTTGGTGGTGTATGTCACTGCCTGTCTGTCTACCATATAGCTTGGTGGTGTATGTCACTGCCTGTCTGTCTACCATATAGCTTGGTGGTGTATGTCACTGCCTGTCTGTCTACCATATAGCTTGGTGGTGTATGTCACTGCCTGTCTGTCTACCATATAGCTTGGTGGTGTGTGTCACTGCCTGTCTGTCTACCATATAGCTTGGTGGTGTATGTCCCTGCCTGTCTGCCGACCGTATAGCTTGGTGGTGTATGTCACTGCCTGTCTGTCTACCGTATAGTTTGGTGGTGTATGTCACTGCCTGTCTGTCTACCGTATAGCTTGGTGGTGTATGTCACTGCCTGTCTGTCTACCATATAGCTTGGTGGTGTATGTCACTGCATGCCTGTCTACCGTATAGCTTGGTGGTGTGTGTCACTGCCTGTCTGCCTACCATATAGCTTGGTGGTGTATGTCACTGTCTGTCTGTCTACCATATAGCTTGGTGGTGTATGTCACTGCCTGTCTGTCTACCGTATAGCTTGGTGGTGTATGTCACTGCCTGTCTGTCTACCATATAGCTTGGTGGTGTATGTCACTGCCTGTCTGCCTACCGTATAGCTTGGTGGTGTATGTCACTGCCTGTCTGTCTACCGTATAGCTTGGTGGTGTATGTCACTGCCTGTCTGTCTACCATATAGCTTTGTGGTGTATGTCACTGCCTGTCTGCCTACCGTATAGCTTGGTGGTGTATGTCACTGCCTGTCTGTCTACCATATAGCTTGGTGGTGTATGTCACTGCCTGTCTGTCTACCGTATAGCTTGGTGGTGTATGTCCCTGCCTGTCTGTCTACCATATAGCTTGGTGGTGTATGTCACTGCCTGTCTGTCTACCGTATAGCTTGGTGGTGTGTGGCACTGCCTGTCTGTCTACCATATAGCTTTGTGGTGTATGTCACTGCCTGTCTGTCTACCATATAGCTTTGTGGTGTATGTCACTGCCTGTCTGCCAACCGTATAGCTTGGTGGTGTATGTCACTGCCTGTCTGTCTACCATATAGCTTGGTGGTGTATGTCACTGCCTGTCTGTCTACCGTATAGCTTGGTGGTGTATGTCCCTGCCTGTCTGTCTACCATATAGCTTGGTGGTGTATGTCACTGCCTGTCTGTCTACCGTATAGCTTGGTGGTGTGTGGCACTGCCTGTCTGTCTACCATATAGCTTTGTGGTGTATGTCACTGCCTGTCTGTCTACCATATAGCTTTGTGGTGTATGTCACTGCCTGTCTGCCTACCGTATAGCTTGGTGGTGTATGTCACTGCCTGTCTGTCTACCGTAAAGCTTTGTGGTGTATGTCACTGCCTGTCTGTCTACCGTATAGCTTGGTGGTGTTTGTCACTGCCTGTCTGTCTACCGTATAGCTTGGTGGTGTATGTCACTGCCTGTCTGTCTACCGTATAGCTTGGTGGTGTGTGGCACTGCCTGTCTGTCTACCGTATAGCTTTGTGGTGTATGTCACTGCCTGTCTGTCTACCATATAGCTTGGTGGTGTATGTCACTGCCTGTCTGTCTACCATATAGCTTGGTGGTGTATGTCACTGCCTGTCTGTCTACCGTATAGCTTGGTGGTGTATGTCCCTGCCTGTCTGTCTACCATATAGCTTGGTGGTGTATGTCACTGCCTGTCTGTCTACCATATAGCTTGGTGGTGTATGTCACTGCCTGTCTGTCTACCATATAGCTTGGTGGTGTGGGTCACTGCCTGTCTGTCTACCATATAGCTTGGTGGTGTATGTCACTGCCTGTCTGTCTACCATATAGCTTGGTGGTGTATGTCACTGCCTGTCTGTCTACCATATAGCTTGGTGGTGTATGTCCCTGCCTGTCTGCCGACCGTATAGCTTGGTGGTGTATGTCACTGCCTGTCTGTCTACCATATAGCTTGGTGGTGTATGTCACTGCCTGTCTGTCTACTATATAGCTTGGTGGTGTATGTCACTGCCTGTCTGCCTACCGTATAGCTTGGTGGTGTATGTCACTGCCTGTCTGTCTACCATATAGCTTGGTGGTGTATGTCACTGCCTGTCTGTCTACCATATAGCTTGGTGGTGTATGTCACTGCCTGTCTGCCTACCGTATAGCTTGGTGGTGTATGTCACTGCCTGTCTGCCTACCGTATAGCTTGGTGGTGTGGGTCACTGCCTGTCTGTCTACCATATAGCTTGGTGGTGTATGTCACTGCCTGTCTGTCTACCATATAGCTTGGTGGTGTATGTCACTGCCTGTCTGTCTACCGTATAGCTTGGTGGTGTATGTCCCTGCCTGTCTGTCTACCATATAGCTTGGTGGTGTATGTCACTGCCTGTCTGTCTACCGTATAGCTTGGTGGTGTATGTCCCTGCCTGTCTGTCTACCGTATAGCTTTGTGGTGTATGTCACTGCCTGTCTGCCTACCGTATAGCTTGGTGGTGTATGTCACTGCCTGTCTGTCTACCATATAGCTTGGTGGTGTATGTCACTGCCTGTCTGTCTACCATATAGCTTGGTGGTGTATGTCACTGCCTGTCTGTCTACCGTATAGCTTGGTGGTGTATGTCACTGCCTGTCTGTCTACCGTATAGCTTGGTGGTGTGTGGCACTGCCTCTCTGTCTACCGTATAGCTTTGTGGTGTATGTCACTGCCTGTCTGTCTACCATATAGCTTGGTGGTGTATGTCACTGCCTGTCTGTCTACCATATAGCTTGGTGGTGTATGTCACTGCCTGTCTGTCTACCGTATAGCTTGGTGGTGTATGTCCCTGCCTGTCTGTCTACCATATAGCTTGGTGGTGTATGTCACTGCCTGTCTGTCTACCATATAGCTTGGTGGTGTATGTCACTACCTGTCTGTCTACCATATAGCTTGGTGGTGTGGGTCACTGCCTGTCTGTCTACCATATAGCTTGGTGGTGTATGTCACTGCCTGTCTGTCTACCATATAGCTTGGTGGTGTATGTCACTGCCTGTCTGTCTACCATATAGCTTGGTGGTGTATGTCCCTGCCTGTCTGCCGACCGTATAGCTTGGTGGTGTATGTCACTGCCTGTCTGTCTACCATATAGCTTGGTGGTGTATGTCACTGCCTGTCTGTCTACCATATAGCTTGGTGGTGTATGTCACTGCCTGTCTGCCTACCGTATAGCTTGGTGGTGTATGTCACTGCCTGTCTGCCTACCGTATAGCTTGGTGGTGTATGTCACTGCCTGTCTGTCTACCATATAGCTTGGTGGTGTATGTCACTGCCTGTCTGTCTACCATATAGCTTGGTGGTGTATGTCACTGCCTGTCTGTCTACCGTATAGCTTGGTGGTGTATGTCACTGCCTGTCTGTCTACCGTATAGCTTGGTGGTGAGTGGCACTGCCTGTCTGTCTACCGTATAGCTTTGTGGTGTATGTCACTGCCTGTCTGTCTACCATATAGCTTGGTGGTGTATGTCACTGCCTGTCTGTCTACCATATAGCTTGGTGGTGTATGTCACTGCCTGTCTGTCTACCGTATAGCTTGGTGGTGTATGTCCCTGCCTGTCTGTCTACCATATAGCTTGGTGGTGTATGTCACTGCCTGTCTGTCTACCATATAGCTTGGTGGTGTATGTCACAGCCTGTCTGTCTACCATATAGCTTGGTGGTGTGGGTCACTGCCTGTCTGTCTACCATATAGCTTGGTGGTGTATGTCACTGCCTGTCTGTGTACCATATAGCTTGGTGGTGTATGTCACTGCCTGTCTGTCTACCATATAGCTTGGTGGTGTATGTCCCTGCCTGTCTGCCGACCGTATAGCTTGGTGGTGTATGTCACTGCCTGTCTGTCTACCATATAGCTTGGTGGTGTATGTCACTGCCTGTCTGTCTACCATATAGCTTGGTGGTGTATGTCACTGCCTGTCTGCCTACCGTATAGCTTGGTGGTGTATGTCACTGCCTGTCTGTCTACCATATAGCTTGGTGGTGTATGTCACTGCCTGTCTGTCTACCATATAGCTTGGTGGTGTATGTCACTGCCTGTCTGCCTACCGTATAGCTTGGTGGTGTATGTCACTGCCTGTCTGCCTACCGTATAGCTTGGTGGTGTGGGTCACTGCCTGTCTGTCTACCATATAGCTTGGTGGTGTATGTCACTGCCTGTCTGCCTACCGTATAGCTTGGTGGTGTATGTCACTGCCTGTCTGCCTACCATATAGCTTGGTGGTGTATGTCCCTGCCTGTTTGCCTACCATATAGCTTGGTAGTGTATGTCACTGCCTGTCTGCCTACCGTATAGCTTGGTGGTGTATGTCACTGCCTGTCTGTCTACCATATAGCTTGGTGGTGTGTGTCACTGCCTGTCTGTCTACCATATAGCTTGGTAGTGTATGTCACTGCCTGTCTGCCTACCGTATAGCTTGGTAGTGTATGTCACTGCCTGTCTGCCTACCGTATAGCTTGGTAGTGTATGTCACTGCCTGTCTGCCTACCATATAGCTTGGTGGTGTATGTCCCTGCCTGTTTGCCTACCGTATAGCTTGGTGGTGTATGTCACTGCCTGTCTGTCTACCATATAGCTTGGTGGTGTATGTCACTGCCTGTCTGTCTACCATATAGCTTGGTGGTGTATGTCACTGCCTGTCTGTCTACCATATAGCTTGGTGGTGTATGTCACTGCCTGTCTGTCTACCATATAGCTTGGTGGTGTGTGTCACTGCCTGTCTGTCTACCATATAGCTTGGTGGTGTATGTCCCTGCCTGTCTGCCGACCGTATAGCTTGGTGGTGTATGTCACTGCCTGTCTGTCTACCGTATAGTTTGGTGGTGTATGTCACTGCCTGTCTGTCTACCGTATAGCTTGGTGGTGTATGTCACTGCCTGTCTGTCTACCATATAGCTTGGTGGTGTATGTCACTGCATGCCTGTCTACCGTATAGCTTGGTGGTGTATGTCACTGCCTGTCTGCCTACCATATAGCTTGGTGGTGTATGTCACTGCCTGTCTGTCTACCATATAGCTTGGTGGTGTATGTCACTGCCTGTCTGCCTACCATATAGCTTGGTGGTGTATGTCACTGCCTGTCTGCCTACCGTATAGCTTGGTGGTGTATGTCACTGCCTGTCTGCCTACCATATAGCTTGGTGGTGTATGTCACTGCCTGTCTGTCTACCGTATAGCTTGGTGGTGTATGTCACTGCCTGTCTGCCTACCGTATAGCTTGGTGGTGTATGTCACTGCCTGTCTGTCTACCATATAGCTTGGTGGTGTATGTCACTGCCTGTCTGTCTACCGTATAGCTTGGTGGTGTATGTCACTGCCTGTCTGCCTACCGTATAGCTTGGTGGTGTATGTCACTGCCTGTCTGTCTACCATATAGCTTGGTGGTGTGTGTCACTGCCTGTCTACCTACCGTATGGCTTGGTGGTGTATGTCACTGCCTGTCTGTCTACCGTATAGCTTGGTGGTGTATGTCCCTGCCTGTCTGTCTACCATATAGCTTGGTGGTGTATGTCACTGCCTGTCTGCCTACCATATAGCTTGGTGGTGTGTGTCACTGCCTGTCTGCCTACCGTATAGCTTGGTGGTGTATGTCACTGCCTGTCTGTCTACCATATAGCTTGGTGGTGTATGTCACTGCCTGTCTGTCTACCATATAGCTTGGTGGTGTATGTCACTGCCTGTCTGTCTACCATATAGCTTGGTGGTGTATGTCACTGCCTGTCCATCTACCGTATAGCTTGGTGGTGTATGTCACTGCCTGTCTGCCGACCGTATAGCTTGGTGGTGTATGTCACTGCCTGTCTGTCTACCGTATAGCTTGGTGGTGTATGTCACTGCCTGTCTGTCTAACATATAGCTTGGTGGTGTGTGTCACTGCCTGTCTCTCTACCATATAGCTTGGTGGTGTATGTCACTGCCTGTCTGCCTACCGTATAGCTTGGTGGTGTATGTCACTGCCTGTCTGCCTACCATATAGTTTGGTGGTGTATGTCACTGCCTGTCTGTCTACCGTATAGCTTGGTGGTGTATGTCACTGCCTGTCTGCCTACCATATAGCTTGGTGGTGCATGTCACTGCCTGTCTGTCTACCGTATAGCTTGGTGGTGTATGTCACTGCCTGTCTGTCTACCATATAGCTTGGTGGTGTATGTCCCTGCCTGTCTGCCTACCGTATAGCTTGGTGGTGTATGTCACTGCCTGTCTGCCTACCGTATAGCTTGGTGGTGTATGTCACTGCCTGTCTGTCTACCATATAGCTTGGTGGTGTATGTCACTGCCTGTCTGTCTACCATATAGCTTGGTGGTGTATGTCACTGCCTGTCTGTCTACCATATAGCTTGGTGGTGTATGTCACTGCCTGTCTGTCTACCATATAGCTTGGTGGTGTATGTCACTGCCTGTCTGTCTACCATATAGCTTGGTGGTGTATGTCACTGCCTGTCTGCCTACCATATAGCTTGGTGGTGTATGTCACTGCCTGTCTGTCTACCATATAGCTTGGTGGTGTATGTCACTGCCTGTCTGTCTACCATATAGCTTGGTGGTGTATGTCACTGCCTGTCTGCCTACCGTATAGCTTGGTGGTGTATGGCACTGCCTGTCTGTCTACCATATAGCTTGGTGGTGTATGTCACTGCCTGTCTGTCTACCATATAGCTTGGTGGTGTATGTCACTGCCTGTCTGCCTACCGTATAGCTTGGTGGTGTATGTCACTGCCTGTCTGCCTACCGTATAGCTTGGTGGTGTATGTCACTGCCTGTCTGTCTACCATATAGCTTGGTGGTGTATGTCACTGCCTGTCTGCCTACCGTATAGCTTGGTGGTGTATGTCACTGCCTGTCTGCCTACCATATAGCTTGGTGGTGTATGTCCCTGCCTGTTTGCCTACCATATAGCTTGGTAGTGTATGTCACTGCCTGTCTGCCTACCGTATAGCTTGGTGGTGTATGTCACTGCCTGTCTGTCTACCATATAGCTTGGTGGTGTGTGTCACTGCCTGTCTGTCTACCATATAGCTTGGTAGTGTATGTCACTGCCTGTCTGCCTACCGTATAGCTTGGTAGTGTATGTCACTGCCTGTCTGCCTACCGTATAGCTTGGTAGTGTATGTCACTGCCTGTCTGCCTACCATATAGCTTGGTGGTGTATGTCCCTGCCTGTTTGCCTACCGTATAGCTTGGTGGTGTATGTCACTGCCTGTCTGTCTACCATATAGCTTGGTGGTGTATGTCACTGCCTGTCTGTCTACCATATAGCTTGGTGGTGTATGTCACTGCCTGTCTGTCTACCATATAGCTTGGTGGTGTATGTCACTGCCTGTCTGTCTACCATATAGCTTGGTGGTGTGTGTCACTGCCTGTCTGTCTACCATATAGCTTGGTGGTGTATGTCCCTGCCTGTCTGCCGACCGTATAGCTTGGTGGTGTATGTCACTGCCTGTCTGTCTACCGTATAGTTTGGTGGTGTATGTCACTGCCTGTCTGTCTACCGTATAGCTTGGTGGTGTATGTCACTGCCTGTCTGTCTACCATATAGCTTGGTGGTGTATGTCACTGCATGCCTGTCTACCGTATAGCTTGGTGGTGTGTGTCACTGCCTGTCTGCCTACCATATAGCTTGGTGGTGTATGTCACTGTCTGTCTGTCTACCATATAGCTTGGTGGTGTATGTCACTGCCTGTCTGTCTACCGTATAGCTTGGTGGTGTATGTCACTGCCTGTCTGTCTACCATATAGCTTGGTGGTGTATGTCACTGCCTGTCTGCCTACCGTATAGCTTGGTGGTGTATGTCACTGCCTGTCTGTCTACCGTATAGCTTGGTGGTGTATGTCACTGCCTGTCTGTCTACCATATAGCTTTGTGGTGTATGTCACTGCCTGTCTGCCTACCGTATAGCTTGGTGGTGTATGTCACTGCCTGTCTGTCTACCATATAGCTTGGTGGTGTATGTCACTGCCTGTCTGTCTACCGTATAGCTTGGTGGTGTATGTCCCTGCCTGTCTGTCTACCATATAGCTTGGTGGTGTATGTCACTGCCTGTCTGTCTACCGTATAGCTTGGTGGTGTGTGGCACTGCCTGTCTGTCTACCATATAGCTTTGTGGTGTATGTCACTGCCTGTCTGTCTACCATATAGCTTTGTGGTGTATGTCACTGCCTGTCTGCCTACCGTATAGCTTGGTGGTGTATGTCACTGCCTGTCTGTCTACCATATAGCTTGGTGGTGTATGTCACTGCCTGTCTGTCTACCGTATAGCTTGGTGGTGTATGTCCCTGCCTGTCTGTCTACCATATAGCTTGGTGGTGTATGTCACTGCCTGTCTGTCTACCGTATAGCTTGGTGGTGTGTGGCACTGCCTGTCTGTCTACCATATAGCTTTGTGGTGTATGTCACTGCCTGTCTGTCTACCATATAGCTTTGTGGTGTATGTCACTGCCTGTCTGCCTACCGTATAGCTTGGTGGTGTATGTCACTGCCTGTCTGTCTACCGTATAGCTTTGTGGTGTATGTCACTGCCTGTCTGTCTACCGTATAGCTTGGTGGTGTATGTCACTGCCTGTCTGTCTACCGTATAGCTTGGTGGTGTATGTCACTGCCTGTCTGTCTACCGTATAGCTTGGTGGTGTGTGGCACTGCCTGTCTGTCTACCGTATAGCTTTGTGGTGTATGTCACTGCCTGTCTGTCGACCATATAGCTTGGTGGTGTATGTCACTGCCTGTCTGTCTACCATATAGCTTGGTGGTGTATGTCACTGCCTGTCTGTCTACCGTATAGCTTGGTGGTGTATGTCCCTGCCTGTCTGTCTACCATATAGCTTGGTGGTGTATGTCACTGCCTGTCTGTCTACCATATAGCTTGGTGGTGTATGTCACTGCCTGTCTGTCTACCATATAGCTTGGTGGTGTGGGTCACTGCCTGTCTGTCTACCATATAGCTTGGTGGTGTATGTCACTGCCTGTCTGTCTACCATATAGCTTGGTGGTGTATGTCACTGCCTGTCTGTCTACCATATAGCTTGGTGGTGTATGTCCCTGCCTGTCTGCCGACCGTATAGCTTGGTGGTGTATGTCACTGCCTGTCTGTCTACCATATAGCTTGGTGGTGTATGTCACTGCCTGTCTGTCTACTATATAGCTTGGTGGTGTATGTCACTGCCTGTCTGCCTACCGTATAGCTTGGTGGTGTATGTCACTGCCTGTCTGTCTACCATATAGCTTGGTGGTGTATGTCACTGCCTGTCTGTCTACCATATAGCTTGGTGGTGTATGTCACTGCCTGTCTGCCTACCGTATAGCTTGGTGGTGTATGTCACTGCCTGTCTGCCTACCGTATAGCTTGGTGGTGTGGGTCACTGCCTGTCTGTCTACCATATAGCTTGGTGGTGTATGTCACTGCCTGTCTGTCTACCATATAGCTTGGTGGTGTATGTCACTGCCTGTCTGTCTACCGTATAGCTTGGTGGTGTATGTCCCTGCCTGTCTGTCTACCATATAGCTTGGTGGTGTATGTCACTGCCTGTCTGTCTACCGTATAGCTTGGTGGTGTATGTCCCTGCCTGTCTGTCTACCGTATAGCTTTGTGGTGTATGTCACTGCCTGTCTGCCTACCGTATAGCTTGGTGGTGTATGTCACTGCCTGTCTGTCTACCATATAGCTTGGTGGTGTATGTCACTGCCTGTCTGTCTACCATATAGCTTGGTGGTGTATGTCACTGCCTGTCTGTCTACCGTATAGCTTGGTGGTGTATGTCACTGCCTGTCTGTCTACCGTATAGCTTGGTGGTGTGTGGCACTGCCTGTCTGTCTACCGTATAGCTTTGTGGTGTATGTCACTGCCTGTCTGTCTACCATATAGCTTGGTGGTGTATGTCACTGCCTGTCTGTCTACCATATAGCTTGGTGGTGTATGTCACTGCCTGTCTGTCTACCGTATAGCTTGGTGGTGTATGTCCCTGCCTGTCTGTCTACCATATAGCTTGGTGGTGTATGTCACTGCCTGTCTGTCTACCATATAGCTTGGTGGTGTATGTCACTGCCTGTCTGTCTACCATATAGCTTGGTGGTGTGGGTCACTGCCTGTCTGTCTACCATATAGCTTGGTGGTGTATGTCACTGCCTGTCTGTCTACCATATAGCTTGGTGGTGTATGTCACTGCCTGTCTGTCTACCATATAGCTTGGTGGTGTATGTCCCTGCCTGTCTGCCGACCGTATAGCTTGGTGGTGTATGTCACTGCCTGTCTGTCTACCATATAGCTTGGTGGTGTATGTCACTGCCTGTCTGTCTACCATATAGCTTGGTGGTGTATGTCACTGCCTGTCTGCCTACCGTATAGCTTGGTGGTGTATGTCACTGCCTGTCTGCCTACCGTATAGCTTGGTGGTGTATGTCACTGCCTGTCTGTCTACCATATAGCTTGGTGGTGTATGTCACTGCCTGTCTGTCTACCATATAGCTTGGTGGTGTATGTCACTGCCTGTCTGTCTACCGTATAGCTTGGTGGTGTATGTCACTGCCTGTCTGTCTACCGTATAGCTTGGTGGTGTATGTCACTGCCTGTCTGTCTACCATATAGCTTGGTGGTGTGTGTCACTGCCTGTCTGTCTACCATATAGCTTGGTGGTGTATGGCACTGCCTGTCTGCTGAAGGACTGGTTTTGTCGTTAATAAGATGGCATATATGCACGTGCTTTAATACTGGGTACCAATACCAGCTGTGTGTTACGGGCCTCACCGGTCCGCCTCTTACCGTGCTTTATTACTGGGTACCAATACCAGCTGTGTGTTACGGGCCTCACCGGTCTGCCTGTTACCGTGCTTTATTACTGGGTACCAATACCGGCTGTGTGTTACGGGCCTCACCGGTCTGCCTGTTACCCGTGGAGACAACAGCGCAATTAGCAATAGAACTAACATCATATTCATTGGAGCTGTTCGTACAACAATGTTCTAACTCTATCCTCACCGTCATTTCACTCGACTTTCAAAATATTTATTAAATCTATATTTAAAACGTCCTAGACATATTGTCTAATATATTGTTGCTCATTTCCAAACACGTAATTGATTTTCTTATTTCCTTATATAGTCATTGTTGTGCATGACACGTAGGTAACTCTTATCAATACACTTTTATAAACTAATGCTATGAATTCTATTGTGTGATTTATTGTAGACAAATGCTGACTCGGTGCAAGGATCTGATCTCCAAGACAAAACAGTCTCTCAACATGGTGGCCTGAGCCCTCTGTCACGTAAAGATTGAAGCATGCGCACTAAGGGAATCTCAACATCGTGGCCCGAGCCCTCTGCCACGTGGAGATTGACGCATGCGCACGAGGGGAATCTCTCAACATGGTGGCCTGAGCCTTTTGCCACGTGGAGATTGACGCATGCGCACTGGAGGCTCATCGCTCCAAATGGTGGCTTGAGCCTTCTGCCACGTGGAGATTGACGCATGCGCACTGGGGGAACATCTCTCAAAATGGTGGCCTGAGCCTTCTGCCACGTGGAGATTGACGCATGCGCACTACGGGGGTCCCTCAACGTGGGGGCCTGAGCTCTGGCACGTGGAGATTGACGCATGCGCACTGAGGCTATAATAGACAACCAGGCGAGATGAAGCCTGATCGCCTTAACTATTGTGGACGACCTTGACGCATGCGCACTGCTACAATAGCTGAATACAATATGATCGTAGGTTTCGGGTCAGGCTGGTATGGCGCGAGTTCCTTTATATGGTACGTGATCGTTTGGTTACAATGTTTCAGTCTTCCCGTATTTATTATGACGTCACGGTGATGTGACAGGGCATGTAAAGAAGAAGCAGCATATAGCTTTTGTACACTTCCGCTGTATCGTTCATGCGATTGGCATAAGGTTAACATGAAGACACTGCTCCCCTTGATCAATAGATCTGAGGTGATCTAGGGATTCTGAGCGATAGGTGCTGCATAGCCTCTCTCTTTGTTATGGTTCGTCGTAACTTACATAAACTCAAAGAATGTATTACTCGCTGTTGCTTACTCTTCGCTTCGCTGATGTTTCCTGCTTGTTATCATATCAGAAACAAATAAAATACCCGGAACTTTATTTATGGTTAGTTCTCGTTGTTCGTGTTATTTTGCCAGCAGGTGCGTGGTTCGAGCCCCCCCTGTGAAAATGTGTGGATTGTGCTCCTATCTGTCTTCGCAAAGAGGAGGGATTACTCCCGGAGGCATGGATTCTCATTCTTCGCAAGAGACGATATGATCTTCGTGGCTATATGACTTATATAGCTTAAATCGCCCTTTCTAAACCCACCAAGCTTGAGAGGGTTTGCGGGTTTTTTCGTACTACATTAGAGTTATGTTTTTTGAGTTCGATAGAGGTCAAAGGCGTGAAGCCCTTTGAATTGCGAACCCATGTCATGTGAAATATCTTTTTTTCCTCCGTTGTGATCGGTGTATCAACATTTTTCAAATTCTACATCGAAAATGCAAAAAATAAACTTAAAAAACATTCGCGACCCCAGCAGTGAGGTTGGCCATTATGTGATGTGAGGAACGAGTTTCTTTTGCTGGCAGAATGCTCTGCCGGCGGGTAATAAGAAGAGGTTAGATAAACGCGGTCTAAAGCACCAATCATTGTGCGGGGTCAGGGTTGGGGGGGGGGGCACAGGAACCCTGGCGACAGTAAGATGAACAAACGGCTCTAGCTTCGCACACATAGGGTTGGAAAACATTTAAGTACGTTTAAGTCTATCTGCGCCATGGTTTTCTTTCTCGAGGAGTTTCCAGAGGATGTATAGATGAATGCAGGCATTTGAAAAGAGGGTGGGGGGGGGGTGGCTTTGGAGACTAAAACCCAGATACTGACAAAAATAAACAAATGCGGTCATTGTCAAAAAACACTACCGCTGAATGTTAAATGTTATCCATAATATTATAAGACCAAATGCAATTACAGATTAGAACCAAGCGACCAAACCTTCGGTTTTACATTTTCAAAAGTCCATGTCACTGCACTAGACCTGTTGGTACGTGCACATAGCAGTTTATTCTTACCTAGTTTATGCTTCGCCTTGTCTATTTTGTGTTGTCTTTCCGATACCACCTACGCTATCCAATACCACCCACACTTTCCGATACCACCCACACTATCCGATACCACCCACACCATCCGATACCACTCACACTTTCCGATGCCATCCACACCATCCGATACCACCCACACTTTCCGATACCACCCACAATTTCCGATACCACCCACACTATCCGATACCACTCACACTTTCCGATACCACTCACACTATCCGATACCACCCACACTTTCCGATACCACCCACACTATCCGATTGCCCCCACACCATCCGATACCACCCACACTTTCCAATACCTCCGATACCACCCACACTTTCCGATACCACCCACACTTTCCGATACCACCCACACTTTCCGATACCTCCCACACTATCCGATACCACCCACACTATCCCCGTTGTCGGGAGTAATAAGGACAGGTGCCAGAACGGAAGATGTTTGCGGTCTTTGGTTACGGTACTCGCTACTGGCCTCATTATCGAAGGTATAAACCCCCTTAAATAAAAATATATTATGCATCTGCGACTGACGCTCCCGCGAGGCTCAGATATCACATGGAACATGCCCCCTGCCGAGAAAAACATACCCGAACCCCCTATTAGTATCGATCAACGGCCCAACCCGCCTAGCAATTAACCTTCATGGTGGTGACGATATCCCGTCACTGCTGATAAACACACTTCAAGTTCTAGACAGCACAACGGTTATATACCAAAGGTACGTACATATCTTTGTTTTATGCTTGTGCTTAGTATTTTCTATGGTATAATAGTTTTAATCTCTAAAACGAAATTATTTTATGTGGGCCTTAAAGCATACATTTTACCCAAAACAGAGTGCTATCTATTTAAAGGGTACATATGGTCAGATGATTTTCTCGGGCTAGTCTCGTCAGTTAGCATGTGACCGTTATGCCGCGTGATTTGCCATTCAATATGCAGAAATATTTATTTGAATGGTTAACAATAACAAGATCAGAAAACGTACGTTTCCAGTCCGCCCTAACATACTAGAGGCTTATAATATAGGTTAAAGTAACCCGTGATGTATGTTTTTTATCTACTTTGTCACTAACCCCGATGGGTAATCGTTCCACCCCCAAAGTCTCTCGGGATTGGGCTTTTCAATTCACCGTTAACTGGGAATGAGGAAAATAATAAATCGTGAACTGGGAATGGGGTATTAGCCGACCGCCGTGATCAAGCATTTTCATTAATCGTGAGCTGGAATTTTTAATATTAAACAACCGTGAATCGCGAAATCGTCAATTTAGTATCGTGTATCCGCCTTTGCATGCAGAGAGTTCTGCTATTAATTCATCGTGACCTGGGAATAAAGACATTTATTCTTCGTGATCTGGGAACACGACCCCCTTTGCCCCCCCCCCCCCCCCTTTAAAGCTGCTCTTATTAAATTTTACACCTACCTTTATGACGTAGTACGCAAGAAAGCCACACTTTCACAGATCAGATGCGCCAATTTCGCCGCAAAAAATGGCTTAAGAACATGCTCACTGTTATTTATTTCAGACAATATATTAAGTGCTTTTATATACAAAGTGCCTATATAGATCATATTTATTCGACACATTATAAAAGTTTCTTAGTGAAGTTTTTGTTGTGGGAGTATTCTAACGTTAATGGTTACTATGAATTGGGAATACCACTCCCATAGATCGGGACGATGTAGATTACAACTGGGGGTTATTTACTAAGAGTTAGGAGCTCATAACTTTATCTCTACACGGAGAGTAACTTTACGAGCTAGACTAATAAGCGTAAATACATCGATTATTAAAGTGCAGCCAAGTTCGTGCTATATATTTTCTAGCCAGTATTATTTCGTTTATAAAGTTGCCTATACATCCATGGTATGTCTGGATTGCCCAAGATGTTAGTTCACCTAATCTTTTTCTAAATGAAGTAAAGCAAAAGCTAATGGATAGGTCGAAACAACTATGGTCAATAAGTTTACATGAAATGAACAGGCTATAAACGTATTGTGAATTTAAATCCGCATTAGAGCCAGAACTATATTTAAGATGTTTAACGTCACAGAAACTGAGGGGGGCGCTGTGGAACCGCACATAGTCTGGAAATTGAAGTTGGTCGCCATAAGACATAAGGGCATTGAGCGTCAAAGGCGGGAGTATTGTCATTGCAAGAAGACGAATACCAATTTATCCTAAAGTCCCCCTCTATGAAACGTCAAGACAACAATATCTCCCATTTTTTGGTGATTCGTAACCCGTCAAGGCAGAATTTTATTACCTTGTTTAAATCCAAAAGGGCGTGTGTGATAAATAACTGGGTCCAATATGTGTACCATGCAGTTCGTCGACGCGAGTGTTACATGTAAGGTGTTAAATTGTTGTTACCTCGTTGAAAATAAGTGCAAGACTATCATGTACTATGGGCGTTGTGCCTAAAGTTCAAACGAGACGATAATTGTCCTCTACACATGACGTTTATCATTTCTCCCACGCATAGTGAATCCAAGATGGCGGGTCGAACTTGTGTCATCCTGGCTGCCTTGTGCGTCTTTCACGTCTCGGTAAGTACCAATGATATTCTTGGTGAATATAGACAGACAAAGACTCCGCTACGAGGGTCTCTGTTTCTATGGAAGCGTGGGCCCGTCAAAAACCCAACAAGCTGTAGTGTAGCAAATATTTTAAAATCAGAACC
Source organism: Arenicola marina (assembly GCA_964019135.1). Lineage (NCBI taxonomy): Eukaryota > Metazoa > Annelida > Polychaeta > Arenicolidae > Arenicola > Arenicola marina. The sequence continues at coordinate 11,289,362 of OZ025263.1, forward strand.
TGATTATTGATTGCTCAACGTAATTCGAATTACAACACGACATACCGAATTACGTTGAGTGACATGTCGACAAGCGTCGTGTTGTAAATCCATTTACAACACGACAACAATCGGTTTACAACACACGACTTGGTGTTCGGTGCATATCTAGCATGATTTAATTCGAATTACTACAGGACACAAATCAAAGTACTGCGGACCTGACCTGATTTAAATCAAATTGTTGCATGATGTAAATCGTCCCGTTGTGCAAGTGACATGATTTAAATACAGTGAAGACTCATTCAACACGACACAAAACGAAATACAACGCCACGTATACTGTCTTTATTGCCCAACGCAACTCGAATTACCACTGAGCATCAATTCCATTTACTACTGAGCGTCAATTCGATTTACCACTGAGCGTCAATTCGAATTACAACATGTCGATAAGACAAAACTCGAAATACCACTGAGCTTCAATTAGATTTACCACTGAGCGTCAATTTGAATTACAACATGTCGATAAGACACAACTCGAATTACCACTGAGCGTTAATTCGATTTACCACGGAGCGTCAATTCGAATTACAACATGTCGATAAGACACAACTCGAATTACCACTGAGCGTTAATTCGATTTACCACTGAGCGTCAATTCGAATTACAACATGTCGATAAGACACAACTCGAATTACCACTGAGCGTTAATTCGATTTACCACTGAGCGTCAATTCGAATTACAACATGTCGATAAGACACAACTCGAATTACCACTGAGCGTTAATTCGATTTACCACTGAGCGTCAATTCGAATTACAACATGTCGATAAGACACAACTCGAATTACCACCGAGCGTTAATTCGATTTACCACTGAGCGTCAATTCTGGGACCACATAGACATGGCCACAGCGGGACTCGAACCATCGATCCACGCGCCGTTAGGCTCTCAGGTGACCAGAGCACTCAATGCGAGCGCTCTAACCCACTGAGCTATTGAGGCGGCCCTTACCTTTACGAAATCTGTACATAAAACAATCGATATCGTCATAATGCGTCAAAGAGATCTCCAAATAAGCCTCAACAGTTTGCATTTGATAATATCGTTGCATTTGATAATATCGCGTGCAATAAAAATTGTACAAGTGTTAGCATGCGTACCATATGCATAAGACAGGACAGTAATGGTATTACCAGCCAATCATTGCGTACAACGATTAATTATTAGTGATGAGGCTTATTATTCACTGCAGCATCCCGATATGACTGCAGCGAATTCAGGTGATTTTGGTTTTCGCTGTTTACTTAAATTATCGCGAAAGCTGAGATTCCAAAGAGACAATTAATATGACCAGATGCAATAAATAATAGAAGATGCAGCACTGATATAGTGAATTTTATAGCAACAGATTCTACTTTATTAAAGCGTTATATAAGCCTTTATAAAATTGGCCGGTATCACCGTTACTTCGTTTTCGTAACTTGTCTTCTTTTGCTAAAGCAATGGCGATTGCAAATTGATATTGATAAGCGATACGTTGCACGTAGCCTACATTACGGCCAAATATTAGGAAGGCGCCAGGAAAATACGTTTCCATAACATATACTTTATCAGCTCTGCATCTTCTATTATCTATATGCACCCTTGAAATAACACCTTTCGAGGTAATGTATATTATTACAATGGTAAAATAGTATCTCGTTCCCATGATCATAGAAACTATTGCGCCTGAGGCATCAAGAATTGTGGACTACATTAAAAAATTGGAAACTGAAGTGTTCTCAAGAGCGAAGGAGAAGGGGACACCTTATGTTAAAGTTGATATCACGAATATTGAGGAATTCAGAGACTGCTCTAACGGATAACGATCCCCAACAGCCAATCGCCAATCTCCAAGAATTCATGGGTGCCAAACGCGGAGTACCCCCCCCACTCC